>NW_004624853.1:441439-514436 GCF_000247695.1 Heterocephalus glaber | reverse complement strand
GTTCCTGTCACATGGAGTATTGTTTTCCACCCTTTAACTTTCAATGTATGAGTTTCTTTTTGAATTAAGTGTGTTTCTTGTATGCAGCATATTGTTGGATCTTGCTTCTTGACCCATTCTGCCAGTCTCTTTCTTTTGATTGGTTAATTGTGACCAGTAGCATTGATGGTTATAACTTATACGTATTGACTTATCCTTGTCATAACTTTTTCTTTGTCTTGGATTCTACCCCTTTCCATTTAATTTCTTGTCATCCCTGATGGATTCATTCTGCTGGGCTTCCTGGGGTTGTGATCATCGTTGTCTTTTCCTAGGATATTGTCTGAAATTTTTTGCAGTGCTGGTTTGGTATTCATGAAGTTCCTAAGGTGCTCTTTGTCATAAAAGTATCTTATTTCTCTGTGAATTTTGAAAAATAATTTTGCAGGGTACATCAATCTGGATTGGAGGTTGTTTTCCTTTAGGGCTTGAAATACATCACTCCAAGCTCTTCTTGCCTTGATGGTTTGTGTTGAGAAGACTGCTGTGATTCTGATGTGCTTTCCTTTGTGATTTGTTTCTTTTCTCTCACTGCTTGTAGAATTTTGTTCTTCTGTTGGGTTTCTGGACCCTTAACGATTATATGCCTATGTGTAGATTTTTTTTTTATCAAGGCTAGTTTGAGTCCTATACGTCTTACTTATCTGTATGTCAAGTTCTTTTCCCCTGCTTGGGAAGTTTTCTCCCATCACTTCTGTGAACAGTTTTTTTTATGTTGTCTGCATTCTCTCCTGTTTCTTCATTGACTCTGATCAGTCTTATGTTATTCTTCTTTGCTTCTTTTGCTTCTTATATTATTCTTCTAGAGCTGCTAGATTGATTTCTCATGATCCCTTACTATTTTAAAGAAATTTTTCTTTTCCTGGTCACTAATTACAATCTTCTCTTCTATATCTGAATTTCTGTCCTTACCTTGGCTCATTCTGCTGCATAAACTTCCAGTGAAGCTTTTAATCTCCTAGAAATCTGTTTGCATCTGTTGTACAGATTCCATTTGTTTCCTATGTTGGGATTCCATCATGTTCTTCAGCTCCTCTATTTTTTTTTATCTGTGTCCTCTCTCAATTTATTAATCATTTCTTGCACTATTGGCAGAATCTCTGCTATTATCTGAGAAATTATTTCTGATTTCATTTTTTTCCAGATCCTCTTTTGTTGCCAGTTCAGAGAGTCCAGGAGATTGAGTATCACATTGTTCCATCTTGTTTCCCTTTGGAGTTGCTTTAGGTGATCTGGAAGTCTGGTTTTAAGACTTGTTTACGTGTCTTCTCATTTCACTGTGGGGAGGAAGTGTGCTGCTGGCACTGGCATGGCTAACTTCCTTGGCACTGAGGGTGGCTCTGCTCCTCAGTGGTTGGGGTGGTGGTATAGCACCCCAGAAGGCTCCTCCTAGTTGCTGGGGGTGATTCTGCTCCTTAATGCTGGGGGCAGTGGTATGGTGGCCCACAAGGCTCACTTCCTGGGCACTGACGGCGGCTCTGCTGCTTGGTGCTGGGGGCGGTGGTGTTTAAGGCCTCTCTTAAGCTTTTTGTTGTTTTGAAAAAATGCCCGAGAAAAACAAGTGAAAGGTGAAAAGATTTGTTTGGGTCCCAGGTCTCAGAGGTCCCAACCCATTGTCACTTGGCTCCGTTACTTCTGCCTTTGGCGAGGCAGACCATCATGGTGGGGAGCTGGGCAGAGGAAAGCTGCTCATCTCACTGTGGACAGGAAGCAGTTAAAGCCTTACTGGTGCACTTCCTTTTTCTCCATTTTTGTTCCATCTGGGCCCCCATCCTAGTGGATGGTGCCACCTACATTCAGGACACTTCTCACTGTCAGCGTGCTATCCCATATGGCATTGCCCCTTGGAACACCCTCACAGACACCCCCAGAAGCGTGCCTCAATAATTTCCTAGGTGTTTCTCTGTCCAGTCAAGTTGACAATCAAGATTAGCCATCACAAGGCCCATGGTTATATAATGTGCTATCTTTTAATTAGCACATTATTATTAAATTTTATTATATACTTGTAAACTCTTCTTTATCCTTATTTGGATATAGACTTTCACAATTGATCACTCCTGAACACACATGTGTTCAATGTAAGGGAATGTAAGGAAAGTAAATTGCTTAAACTGGTATTTTGTAAAACACTTTCACATAGTCTTGCCTTTATCAACCACTATTCAATGTGGCATCAATTTCCATGGTTTCCCACTTAAGTCACCATGTGTTCCCCTGAGAGGTTTAAGTGTTCAGGGTCTCATGGAGAGCTCTGCTTAGGTCCTTGGGCTTTTTTTTTCCCCAAGCCACAGACACCTAGTCTGTGAGATTCAGTGCTGACATTTTCTTGATTTTAAAGAAGGCATCACAGTATTTCATATGCCAGTCAGCAGCTACAATCCCTTCTGGAGATGGTTGTCAAGTGGCTTTCTGGCTGGAATCCTAGAGGATGACACAGTGACAATGATGCCATGACTGCCATCAGGCTGTGATGACAGAATGCTGTAGATTATAAGGAGAAATTTGATTTCAGACATGTTACCATCCAGAAACAATGAATTGGTGCACTATGGGATTTGCCATTGTAGAAACATATGTTAGTGCTGTCTTCTTCACATCTGACAGGCAGGCAACCTAAAAATCCTTTCTCATGTGTATAGTTTTGGTCTATAAAATAATTTCTGGAGATTTACCCTAACATAGATATTGTGAATGACAACTTTATGAAGATGTTTGTGACCTCACAAGTAAACATTTTCACACAACCCAGAAGTGTTAACATAACCCGGAAGTATATGCAGACAGAAAGTTGGTTGGGCATTCTTTTAGCCTGCAGCCATTGTGCCAGACTTGGTTGTCCCTCCCTGCTCCAGAATGGGGTAAACTTCGGGGAGAACTGTGTGCCTGGACATACAAAGATGGCATTGTAAGAGTAAAAAGCAAATTATACAATAACACGTATAGACATTCGTAGTACTTTTTCCTTTATGTTTTGGGTATTAAATATTATATTTATAGTTCAGATAAAAGCTGTTTTCTTTTCACTGTGTTCTAGCCAGCAGTAGAAAGGCTTTTAGGCTTATTGATGTCACATTTAGAGCAGACTCTCACAGGTTGTGCATGGTATGTTATGCAGAATGAAAGGGTAGATTGAAGAGCACCCAGAAACACCAAGATCATGTGGAATATTTCACAGAATAGATTGTTAAATGTGTATTTGCTTAGCAATTTTTGATTACCTAATATATCTAGAACACTGTGTTAGGTGGTGTGAACATTCACTGTCCTTAAATAGGGTAAGGGAGATGCCTAAACAAAATGTTACAGGAGTTCTGAGGGGGAAAAATTCATTCAATCTTGGGGCTCTACAGAGTCTTTTAGAAGAGGTGGCATTTGAGTTAGAGCAAGACTCAAAGTGTTGAGAAGGCTGTTGAACCGTATGAACAGTAAGAAGTCCTATGCTTTTTAAAGTGTTATTCTTTTTAAAAATTGAATTTCTTATATGTAGAACATATATATGTGCACAAATCTAAAATGTGCTGCTGGATGATCACACCCAATAAACTAAGCACTAATGAAGTTCATTCGGCCCCCTCCTGGCTACTTCTAGTCACTAATTCTCCCAGAATATTCACTGCCCCTACTCTGTCTTTGAACTTTATAAAACAGAATCATACAGAATGTATTCTTTTGTGATATTTTCTTTCTGATATATTTTTTGTTCAATATTTTGTTTTTAAGTTTCATCCATGTGGTTGATGTAGTTCCAAGCTACACTTTGACGTAGACTTAACCTTCTAAAAGAATAAAAGAATATCAGTCATACTCAAAATCTCAGTACCCCAGGTTGGTTCCACATTGGCATAAATAGAAGTTTGCAAAATGCATGGATGGAATGCTGAAAGAAATTAATTTTCTAAACTGCAAAGCCAGCAACTGCACTCAAGAAACAGTTAGGCTCTGACAATACTGAGATACACCCAAGAAGGTCCTGTTTGATGGCACTCACATTCTATTTGCAGAGAAGTAAGAGTCTCACACAACAGAAATCTGCAGGGTATGGTCTGTTTTGGAAAGTAATGTTTTAATATTTCAGCTGCTGTCTTGGATAAAGCCACATGAAGAGAGTCTAATTGGACCATCATTTTCCTGTTGTTGAGGACTTGGCTGTGTTTAAATGAAAAGATTTTTTAGACCTGAAAAGACCATCAGAGAGCATTAAGTCCGACATAAGATCTTCTCACTCTGGTTATGGGCCATTGTTATCAAACAAAGGAATTTTGAAGTCGTTTAGGGATATAAGAAATATAACACTTGTGATTCTTGAAGTTACTTGGAATTTCAGCCAAATATTCTGAGTACTTTCTCCAATTGACTGATCAGAATTTTGAGGGCCCTTGTCTTTGTAATGGAATATGCAGTCTTATAAATGACTCTGTTAACTTGTCCTGAATAAAAATAAAAGAATTGTTTGATCATAGTGAATTTAAATCCCATCTTTTGTAAAGTGATTGAATATAGTAAAAAGACCTTAAAGTATCAGTAATGATGGTATGTTTATTTTTATTTGTCACATGACTTGGCAGCTTGCATTGTAAAATCTCATCCTTTTGAGGTATTTTAACATGTAGCAAAAAAAGGTCTTTATAAAATGGGCATAATTCATTGTTTTGGAAGCTAAACATACTTTTGTGTTCTAAACAAATATAAATTAATATGAATGTACATTGCTTCTTGTGTTACCAAACCAAACTAAACAGAAAGAAATAATTTAATAGGAAGTAAATGTGTGTGAGGATGTAGCTCAGTTAGAGCACTTGCCTAGCATTTATGTAGCTGTGGATTTGAACCCCAGCACCAAAGGGGGAAAGAATCCCAAGTCATACACATGGCCTTTATTCCTGTCCTCCACCTGCTCCCATCAGAGGTAAGGGTATTCACTGTTACATGTGTATCTTTACAGAACTGTTATTTAATTATAGAATATATCATGTTTGCATAAGTACACAATACATACATATTAAAGAATAATGATAAACAGGTACAAATAAAAAAATTCCAACTTCAGAGTAAATGAACAGATTATTAAAAATACCACTTGTTAGGAGCCTGGGTGCCTTTCCATTCTTGTAGCCTTCTCCTAAAGGCAGCTATTATTGGCAAATTTTTAAGTCATTCCCTTGCTCTTGTGTTATAATCCTTACATATGCAACCCTAGAGGAAAGAAATGTGTACCTATGCATGCATTTTTAAATTTTACTTGTTTTGTATACTATATAAAATGTGTGTAGACTTACCAACTATCTATAAACTTGACATACAAAATTTATTAACTAAACAGATTAATTTGACATACATGGACTCACTTTGTATTTGATGTCCCTTTTACAATTGTGTTTTCATGATTCAATCATTTTCAAGGATATGAGATATTCTATTACACGAATATCCTATAATTTATGTATCTATTTAATCAGTTATTTTTGTTGGTGGATATTTAGGTTGTTTCTGTTGTCTTTTCAGTTTGCTTTTCTTTTCTATTGAGGCTTTTTCTCTCCACCGAAAGGGTCTGGCTGAGCAGTGGACTTTGGGCCCTTCCTAGAGCCACAGTGCATCACTTCCTCTTTTCAGAGCTGTTTCCCATCTCTTCTGCTTTGCGCTGGTCCTTCTGGAGGCCTCTGTCCAGGCTGGTGGGAAAGAGTTTACTGATGAGTGGGTGTACCTCTGGGTTCTTAGGCCCCTCAGGTATTCCAGACTGAAATGTCAGCCCCTGTTTGACCTCCAACAATTTCGTAAAATGGTAGCTGATTTGTTCTTATCACTTCTTGTGGCCCTGTGGCCTCAGCCCTCAGTTATCTAGTAGGCTCAAGAATATTTTAAAGTTTTTCTTCATTGTGATGTAGGAGTTTCACTCTTTCCAGCTTTCTAAATCACTGGCAAAGAGAGCCCCAATTTCCAGTATCTTGGTGGAATATACTTATTATTACCTGCATTAGATATGTTTCATTAAAACAGATAATGTTTATTTGGATTTTCACATATATTTACTAAAGCCTGACTCATTATTTTTGTACCTCACTTTTTTGTTTTGGTGTGATTCTGCATCTTTTTAAAGTTTCCTTTGAAGTTTCTTTATGAAGAGTCTGTGGGCTGATGTCTTTATTGAAATGTTTTTACCCATGTAGGACAGGAGTGGATAATCCAATCCTTTTTCTATTTATTTGTGTGTACTGGGTATGCCCATACTCTTCTCAGAAGGAAAACAGTTATGAGGCCCTTTAAAAACACAGTGTGATATACTGAAAAGGAGGAGAAAGTGGGGATCAGAAGGCTCCAGAAGGCTGTGCATTGCCACTGACTCGCTTCAGACCCTCAGAGTCTGATGATTTGCTCTGTAAAATGGAAACAGAATGTCTGCTGTATCTGCCTTGTGATGTGAGAAAAATAGTGAGATCTTCTCTCTCTGAATGTTGTCATAAATACTCCATAAATGTATGGTATTTTTTAAAATAAAAGATGCTGAAGATAAACATGGGCTTTAAATAAAAAGTGATGAATGCAAATTTTCTTATGATAGTGCATTTATTTCTCTTTTGCTTGATTACAACAAAGGAAAACATGATCACACTAGCTGTGGGTTAAGTCAGTGTAATGAATTATAGTTTCGTATACCTACTGAGATTGTGGTCAGATATGTTGCCCTTGGATGCCGTGTTTTTGGGTGTTTCTGGCACAGTCAGAAGAATCCCCAGTAGTGATTTGTTTTTGGCATCCCTGAATTATTCTTGCAGTTCCTGTGTGTGTTGGTGGCTTGTTTCCTATAAGTCAGTGAGAATGAGTCTGTCCCACAGAGCATCTCAGAAATGGATTGTCCTTCCCTCTACGCCATGTCATTGAAGTCAAGTGGCTGGAAGGGAACCCAGAGCACCCTGTTTATCTAATTCCTACCCAAACTCTAGTTCAGTAGTTGGCCACCCTCTTGTGAACCTACTTACCTGCCCTGATGACTGTCAAATTTAGGTTTAATTTTTTCTAGTGAAAAGGAAACTGAAATACTGCTTTTGGAAATAGCAGAGTCTATTTCACTGTGGTATTGTTTCTTTTACTGGATCAAAATGTCTCCCTTTAACTTTTACCCATTGTTTCTTTCTGGGCTTTCCCCAGGACCTCATTGACCGGTCAGGTTAGCCCCTTTTGTGAGGGTATTCAATATATGAAGACAAATGTCATGTTGTGTCACTTGGTCTTTTCTTTTAATCTGAGGGAAAACGCAGGTTCTTCTGTTCCTTGTAAAACTCCTTTTCTTGTTTTAAGCACTTCCTGTTTAGCCTAGAATGAGTACAACATAGGCTTAGCTCTTCAGGCATGTTAGTTCTTTTAATGCCTAGTCAGTCCCAGTGTGGTATTATGTTTGCCCCTCACTTTACAGAAGAGAAAACTGGACCTTGCAAACACTAAGGAAATTGTTCACATTAGTAAGGAGTGGAATTGATCTTCCTGGCTCCAGACCAGACCTACTAGACTTACTAGCACGAGTTTTCCTCCCGCTGCATTTCTGAGGGCCTCCAGGAACCTTGCCAGATGTCACCTCTATGGAGACCAATCTTCCAGGAGGCTCATGCAGCAAGAGACTTCATCTGCATGTCCACAGCACCTTCCTTAGGTGCCAACCTCTGTTTTTCTCTCTTTTGTCTTGGAGAATTATGGCACGTGTTATCAGAAGAGCTTTTCCCCCTAGGAAAATTGTTCATCCAGCCTGGAAAGTGAAAGCCAAGCTTCTGGACATGCAGGCATGTTTTACTGGTGACCAGCGCAGAGTCTAGTAAGGATGTATATATTCACATTTGCTCCCCAAACCCTCTCTCTCGTCTATTCCACCTTCTTCTCCATCGCTTCCTCTGCTTCTTTCTTTTTCTGTAATATGTATCTGTGTATAAAAGAAAAGCCAGGTGTTTCTGCACCTTATATTTCTGAGGTGATATTTTCATCAATTCCCGATTGCTTCAGAGCTGCCAGAATTCACAGGGAACCAACATAAATCAGCAGCAATAAAAAGTGTAGTTGAATTTCCCATTTAATTGCTTTCCTTTATTTCACTTTTTAAAATGCAGTTCCTCCCAAGCAAATTTCTCATAAGATTTTATCAGCAGTTATAAGATAAGAAAGAACATTAGTTTAAACTGTCAGACTGACATTCTAGCATTGACTAGACAAAACAGTTCAGATGTGTTCAGACCCCTGCGCTGGTTTTTACCCTCTCTAAATGCTGGTCATGCTGATAACCTACTGGTTTCATCTTTTCTTCTCCTTTCCTCCTGTGGAATGAGGAGAAGAAACCAGGGGGCTGGATTCCTCCTGAGTTTCAGGGCACAGTGTGTGTGCAGTGGGGCAGGGAATGGGAGCAGCTTCTGGCCAACAAATGCCTACTATGTGGTGGGCACTTTGTGGACATTAGGTCAGACAGTGATCCTGTAATCTACTGAAAAGCACTTCCTGCTACCCCAGTTTGTATATGAGTGAATGGAACCAGGAAGATATTTGTCCACAGTTACACAGCTGATAAGGCGCAATGCTGAAATGTAGACCTGCATTTCAGATGTTGGAGTCATGCACACCTCTCTCTATGGGGCAGGCATGTGTCACCAGCTCCAGACACACTGCCCGCCACTGCTGGCATTTGCTAGAGTGAATCTTAGCTGTCAGCTCTGAGGAAATCAGAATCAATTCTGCAGTTATCTAATTTTTTCTGTTGATGAAATATATCTGTGAAACATTGGTCATAAAAGAAAATACTGCCACCATTACAGGCCCAACTCTAAATGTTGGGTAAGGAACTTTATAAAATATTACAGATTTTAAAAAATGGAAATATTAATGATCCATGTTGAAATTAATCAAGAGGTGTATGGAAGAAAAATAGTACAATATGTGTGTTTTAAAAAGAAACTTAAAGCTTGGCTTTTTAAAAAACAGGACTGTGAAACATTACGGATTAGCTACTATACGAGCAGTGTTTCAAAGCAGGTGCAATTTCATAGTGTTGAAAGTTAAAAGTCAGGGGAAAAGATGATGGGAGGTGGAAAGATAAGGCAAAGAGTGAGTTAAAATTATAAAATAGACAGTTACATTTGGAGTAGGATGAAGGAGGGAATGGATAAAGAGGGAGAAAGAAAGATGGAGGTTAAAGAAGACCATGGGGAAAAAAATGTACACACGCAAAGAGAAGAGATATAAAGGTGTTTATAAAGATGAAATGTAGAGTTGTTGGCCCCACTCTATTCAGCTGGGCTGTGGCCTTGGTATTATTGTAAAAAAAGATTATTATTTATTTCAAATAAATAATGCTAGTTCATTTCTGCACACCAGGATAGACAGCATAATTTCAACTCAACTCTGGCCAGCTAACATAAACATACCTTTTCAATAATACCTGAAGGATTTATTCTGTATTTTAGTGGAACATTGAAAGTGATGTACTGAGATTAAATAAGTACTAGAGATGAGGGCCAGGGATTGAGCTCTGTGGTTTCGCCGCCTGCTGCGCAAGCTCAAGGACCCAAGTTCGATCCCTGGTACCAAAAAAAAAGTACTACAGATGAAATATGAAATGTACACTCCTGATTTAGCAATTTATTTTTTAAAGTATGTTTCCTTACTAAAATAGAAAGTAAGATTATTTTTCAATATTTCAGCTATAGTAGTAATTAAGTTAATATCAGTATACCAATTTTTGTGTGGAAACAACCCTTTGAACTGAAAAAAGCTAGCATTACAATATACCAGTAATAAAGTAAAGGTTAAAACAATAAGGACAAAATCAAATATTACTACTAACTGGAACAGTCCACTGAGAAGATATTAAAATCATGGATTTATAAAACTTACACATTTTAAATAAGAAAAGAGAATCTTGTGGACTCGGTAGGAGGAAACCTTCTGAAATCTGCTAATAATAGATGTTAGGACACATTTGTTCAGAATAGGTACTTCAAACAACATGAATTACCTGAAGGGTGTGGACCGTTTGAGGGGCACAGTGACTAAGCTTCTGTTAAGGGAGAGCATGTTGTCGCCCAGGGGTGAGGTGGGACTCACTTTGCCTGGCCTCTGGTTCGTGGAGGACTGCTTCCTTCCTGTGTCCTCGCTCAGTGGAGGAGTGCTGAGGATGTGTGCCTGTGTTCCTCCTTCTGATAAGGGTTCCCATTCTACCTGATTACAGCCCTGAGCTTATGACCACCTTTGCCCTTTATCACCTCCTCGTCGGAGGCCTCATTTGGCCCCACTGTCAGATTGGGACTTAGGACTCCATGTGTGAATTTGGAAGGGGTACAGTTCAGTTGGTAGGGAGGAATTTGGAAGGAGAGGGACGAGGGATGGTGGGCCAGGCAGGGGAAGGTGGCATGATGAAGGAGGAGGATGCAGACAGAGCAGGAGGCCATGGGTGGAGATGGGAGTGTGGAAGGGGCTATTGTTCAGTGACGGCCTAGAATCACTGAAGGAAAAAGACAATGGATGGTGAAAGAAAAGGTGCATATTTGAAGTAGATTTTTCTTTAATACCGTGTTTTCTTTTATTAATATTTTTATTAGTACATGTCTTCAGTACATAATAATTGCATTTATCATGGGGAGTTGGTACATAGACATAACACATCCTAATTCTTATTTCCCCCTCTCCCTCTTCTTCCCTCCCTTCCTCCTTGGTCCTCCTTCTATTTGCAAAAGACCTATCTCCCTGTTTCCTATTATCTGTCTTTTATTTTGCTCTTTAATTTATTTATGTTTTCGGTTTCATATAAGAGAAACCACGCTTGTGTATCAGATTTATTTCACTTAGCATTATGGTGTCAGGCTGCGTCCATTTTCCTACAAAAGACTCAGATTTATCCTTCTTTATATCAGAGTAGTATTCCATTGTGTCCAAATACCATTTTCTTTATCCGCTCATTTGTTGATGGACATATTGCTTCCGAGATTCACCTATTTGAGTTGTGTTACTACAAAGACAGGTACGCACGTATCACTGTACGATACCATATTTTCTGCCTTGTGGTTATAGATGCCCTGTAAAGCTGGAGTGCTTGCCACCTTGCTTCTGTTTTCTCTTTCTTTTCATAAAGCACTTTGGTTTTATACTTTTAACTGCCCCTTTGGTACCCATGTTGTATAGATCTTTTCCCCTGTGTTCCAGTGCTTTATTTCAAGCTTCCTGAAGGAAGTGTAACATGGAAGTAAGCTTTTTCCTCCCACCTGCTGCCAATTAGTTGCTCTTTCAATTTAAGAGACTGGAAGCTAGTGGGGGGTGTGTGTGTGTGTGTATGAAAGAGAGAGGGAGAGAGAGAGAGAGAGAGAGAAAGGGGGGGGACTGATTTACTCTTCTAACTCCTGTGTTTCAAGTCCCATTAGCATCAAGCCTTGGGCTGGGGATTTAGCTCAGTGCTTCCGGCGCCTGCCTCACAAGCACAAGGTCCCGAGTTTGATCCCTGGTACCAAAAAAAAAAAAAAGGCATCAAGCCTTACTGACTCTTCTAGTTAATTTTCTCTCCTTCACTTCTACCTTCTCCCACTACAATTACGTTAGACCACTGTCAAAATATTTTGAAGTGTTTTTTTTTACTAACTTATCACCTTACTGCCTTAAACTCTAATCACAATATTCCTTTTCTTGAGTCCCTGTCACGACCTCTTAGCCTAGTCACAGGGGTTCCAATGCCCGACTCACCATAGGTGTTGGTTCCAGTCAGTTTTGCTGCATAACCAGCTGCCCCAGAATGAAGGTGATATAAAACAGCCATTAGTTTGCACAGAGATTCTGTGACTCTGTCCAGGAATCTGGACAGAGCATCTGAGTTAGCCACTCACCTTTGGTCTTCGGTGTCTTGGCTCTCGGAGACGACACTTGTGCTGCTGGCTGGGACAAGGAGGGAAGCTATAGACCCCACCTCTCCGTGAGAGGAATGTCCAGGTCACACTGTAAGGACATATGGGATGGACGATACTGGTGACGCATTTGTCAAGTATGTTCTACCATGAGTCTAACCCAAATTCTGCCAAAGTCGACCTTTATTTCAACCAGTCATTTCACTCTCTTCTTTCCTTAGCCTACACATGGATGCATGCTACCTCATTTGAGCATTGTCTAAGCCTGTTCTCTGCTGATCAGAAACTTAAGAATCCCTTCTTACCGCACAGGCTGCTTACTAAGAACAGACATGGTGGAAAAAGCAGAACTGCTTCTCTGTTAATTTTAAGGTCTCCTTTGTTTCGACAGGTGGCACAATTGACGAGATTATAAGAGTTAAAGTAGTTATTGACATTATCTTCAAAATGTTAGATCACTGGTATTCAGCTTTGTGAGAAATTAATCTGTTTGCTCTACAATTTCCTCTTTTAATGGGTAAACCTCTAATTTTGTTGCCTATTGAAAAGCTATATCCTAGATATTCTTTGTCTTTTATAATATATAGTTTAAACAGATATTTCAGAAATATAATACTGGTATAAACCCAGCTGAATGATAATAATCTATTCAGTTATTGAGGAGAAAATGATAGTCCTGCAGGCTATGAAACCAGTTATCTGCTAAGCTGAAATTGTCGTTAAAATAGTGAACATTCAGGAGTGATGAGCTGTCATTTGTTCGTCACTTTATTTGTGTTCCATGCCTAGGAAATGAAATGAATATATTGCATTTAAATATGCATTTTACTTAAATTTCAATATAATGGTTCAAATTAGGGACAGTCTTACCTAAACCAGAATAAACTATTTAAGAAATAGAAATTAGGTGCAGAGTGTATGTGCGGAGGCTGGGGTATAGGGTATAAACTGTTAAACTGGTTTTCCTCTGCATCTACAAAGGCATCATTTTAATCTTTGCTCAGTCTTCATTTATTCACATTTTAGGAAAGATTTATTCATTTGTGTGGCTTTCATGGATGCCCAGAAAGAATCAGAAGGAGAATCCCATCTGAATCATCTGAGGGATTTGTGTAGAGATTTGTGCATATATGAAGCTGTGGATGCGTGAATTTTGTTATTCTGGCAGAAAGGACTTCACACCAACCTTGTGCCCATCCCCTCCCCGGGGTCTTTGTGTCTTTGGGCAAAGAAGGACCAACAGTCATAGAACGTGTTGGCTGCTCCTCTGACACCATCAGTTTTCCGCTGGGCAGGGTTCTCACCTTGCCCTTCAGACCCTCACGTGTCTTATTATGATGCTGGGTCTCAGTTTGGTTTCACATCTCTCGTGACTCAGCCTTATAACTTCCAGACAAGGTACAGCCAGGATTCCTCCTTCAAACCAACACCTCCACCGTGTAAATTAGACCTATTTATAGTTCTGAGCTAGAGGAGAAAGGGAAGAAGAGTGGAACAAGTGAAAAAACAGAATTTAACTTAAGATTAACAGTGTGGTGTTGAACCCAAAGAACTTTCAGTATGAGTCATTTTATTCTTTTTTCTTTTTTAAAAACTGGTACTATGGATTAAAACCAGGGGTGCTCTACCACTGAGCTATATACCAATCCTTTTTTATTTTGAGACAGAATTTCACTAAGTTGACCAAGAAGGGGCTTGAATGTGGAGTCCTTACGCCCCAACCTCCCAAGTAGCTGGAAATTCAGGCATGCTTCACTATGCCAGGGTTATCTGTTTCTTCAGTGTGGTTATTGATTTTTCCTACTCATCCAGAAACACTTATTATCTAAGGATCTCAGTTCCTACATAGACACACTCAAAATAATTGACTATTTCTGTAGGGGTTTTTTTTTTTTTTTTGAGACATCACCCTATAGTTTGGGGTGGGGATTGTGAGGTAGTATTATATGAGTCACCATCTTTTATGAACCATTTGGATAGTTCACTAGGAATATGCCTTTTATTGCAGAGTACCTTAGAAGTCCAAAAACATAAACTTATTTTTTTGACAATAGGATAAGTGTAGGTAGAGGATCTTAAAAGGTTTGGAAGCATGAAGGAAGTGTTATATTACATTCTTCCCAGTTTTTCTATTCTACCCATTGCTTTAAATGTAGAGGCCCTTTATTTAACAATTTAAGCAAACCATACTGGGTATAATATCTGTGAATATATTAACATGCTACCTAAATAAGTTTATATTTCTTGACTTTCCGGGCATCTTGCTGTATTAAACTACATTGTTTTCTTCCTGCACTGAGGTAGACACAGAGGAATGGGATAGAAAGACAGGACCAGGCACACACTGAGTGCTCACAGAATCTCTCATCTCAGAAAATGAAGTCCAGAATATTCAGAAAACACTCGGAAAGCCAGAAATAGTGCATATGGCTGTTGGATAGGAACCGAGGTGAATCCCTCAATTACTTACACATTGGTTTCAAATCCATGTTGTTATTGTTGTTTCCAGGAAACATGGCCCATGATATATGCAGCCATGTTCCAGGAATGACTATTTAATCCCTCAATTGTTACATACATTCTCTTTAGGCTGCTTTTCTAGACCATCAGGGAATTTGGTCAATAAAATGTGTAGGCACATTGGATTATTTTAGTTTTCTCTGAAGGGTTCAGAATAGCAGAGAAACTTAGAGCTCAAATTATCTCACCCACTGGTGCCCGTAACCTCTATGTTGTAACTAAGAATGAACCCAAATGACAAAACTGAAGCAGAGTTACGAGAAGCATACTGCATTTTCTTTCTTTGGTACAAACACATAATTATAGCTTAACAGTGAAGCAATGTTGAATGCAGAGTGACCATAAAGTTCTGCAAACCACAGGGTGCAAGTGGAACAGGTTATGGTTTTGAGAATTAAACAGAATTCTCCATAGGGAGTAGAAATCTAAAAGAAAACTAAAAGCTTTCTGTTCCACTGATACTGAATGGTGGTGTATGCAAACACTATTGACTGAATCAATTTAATGGTTCTGTGAACACACATGAAAATTGCCTATCTTTAAAAGAATTTTTAAAAATCTGTCAGTGTGTTTACTCTAAGATACATGTACACGTTGAGAATAGTTCAGTTATTATTATTCTATCCTAAAAGATCTTGGGCTGAAGGTGTATTTCAGGGGTAGAGTGTGTTCCTTGCAGGTACAAGGCCCTGGGTTCAATCCCCAGCACCAAATAAAATAAAATAAAAATTATAAATCAGTACCCCACATAGCTCCATTGTGTCTTTGCTTACATTTTTACATTTTAGGTAGTATTCAGGACTTGTTTTACCTACATAGATTTTGGAATATAAAAATGTAACTCTGAAGACAGAAGTTTCAAAATCTGAAGTTGACAGATGTGAAATACCCAGAATCTGCCCCATTCTAAGGTTTGGTTCATAGTGCTGTTTGTCTCCATCCACTCAAAGCAGTGGGTCTTAGGAGTGTCCACTTTGGACCGAATGGATCTCACTTGGCCTCATTTCTTTCCTGCTTTCTGTTGCTGGACAGAAGCGGCCCTGGCCTATGCCCTCTCGGCTTGGAGTGAGACGCTTGGCGGATGAAGTTAAGATGGGACACTGAGAAGACATGGGCAAAAGGGTAGAGGATGTCACCTTGCTTAACATAACAGCTCAGGGAATAGCTAATGGCCATTTATTTCAATGACCGATAGGGTTGTGTATAAAATATAATTACTTAAATACTGACGTGTCCTCAGCCCTGGCCTTTTCTCGAACATGAGCATTGAAGAGGACACAGAATTAGTGGATGGTTGGCCCACATATGCTGGTGTTTGGGTATTTTCCTTGGGGGGCTAACAGCATTGATGGCTTGAGACAGACCTGCTGATGGACCCTTGGGTAAGGGAGCCTTGTGACTTAGGGCTTGTCACTTATCCAAGGGTCACAGTTTAGAAATCACCTGCTGCTTCTCCAGCAGTGACAACTGCATTTTGGGGTGTGTGGTCCAGCAAGCTAAAGCCAGACTCATAGGTCCTTTGGTCATCAGACTTTCCCACATTTGGCTCAGATTGTGCCTCCTGAGGGAAGGAAGCCCCCTGCCTCCCGAGGGTGCACTCCTGACTTCTAAAGCATCTCTTTCCCCTTGCCTTCAGTATGGCTTTCCCCCCAGGATACACGCAGCTCTGGTATTTTAACACCTCCAGTCACTGTCAGCTTGTCTTGAGGGCTGACTCTAAACCCTCTGCAGAGCAAAGCCTAGAATGTAACTGCTGACACAATTTCACTCGCTCTCTCTCTCAAAAGTCTAATTAATATCCTCAGAGGATTGTTTAGAGGCGGAAAAGGAAAAAAAAAAGATGAAATTTCAGCCAAGCAGTTGATATTTCTCAGGATACAACTTGTCCTAGGAGACACTCTTGAAAGGGGATGTATTTGTGATAAGCAAGAAACATAAAGTGAAGCTAATTAAGAAATCAAAAGACATGCTTTTGATAGTCACACAGCTGCATTTTGACAATGGAAAAAGGCAATTTAAATTCATTGTGGTGGCTGGAATGGTGTTGGGTGAGGATGCTAAAATGCCCAGAATGCAGATAGGCAATTTCAGATTTGATGATGCACCAGGGATTTTGTTTTATATTTGTCTTTTGTGGCAAAAACAAACAATGAGACTGTACTCAATGAGAAGTGAGTAGTAAAGGGAGAGAAGAAAAGACAGACTTCAGAGATTATGTGATGGGATTACAGAGGGATTTAATTTGCAGCAGCAGGTAAATCTTCCTGTCACTGTTGAACTGATAGCTTCCTGAGAAGAGATCCCCCTCAAAGTACTTTGTAACTGTCTGCTTAAAATATTATCTATGTCTTTTTTGAATTAGGATTTTTTAATAGTTTTTATTGTAATGGAACTGACACAGAATACTGTCTTATGATTTTAATTAGTGTCTGTGGAGTTCTGACTGGTCTTTCTGTACCGTGTCTCATATGATCATGTGGCAGGGCTATGCATCTGTATCACTTTTATTGCCACTTACATGAGAACTGAGGCTCAGGGAGGTTAGCAGTTTGTCTAACATCTCACAGGTGTTCTGCTCGAAGACCTGGAGTTAAACCAATACCAGTGTCAGGGGGCTAGCTAAACACCAGGCAGGAAATCTGTGTCTAACAAAGGTGTTATTCACTCCATTTTATAACAGGAGGCTGAGGCTCAGAGAGGATATGCAGCCAGTAATTGGTAATATTTAAAGTGGGTCTGTCTGCTCCCCCCCACCCCCATCATTCTCTTTCCGTTGCTGACTGATGTTGCACTAATAGCAGCAGAAGCGATGGATACTCACCCTTTCACAGTACACCACTTAACTAAGTGCAAGGCATCGGTCTCAGCATGTCACATATATTCTCTTTCTTTTATGAGGATGCCATTTTGTAAGTACCATTCTCCTTCATGTCTAGATTTATCATCTTTGGATCTAATCAACCATGGATCTAAGATAAAAAATTTCATCTGTATGGAACATGTACACATTCTTTTCTGGTCATCTTTTTCTAAACAATACATATTTTCTGAACAATACAATATTTACATAGTACATTTCCGCTGTTCTAGGTACTATCAGTAATCTAGAGATAGTTTAAAATTTATGGAGATGTCAGTAGGCTATATGCGAATACCGACCTGGTTTATATCAGGGACTTGAGCCTCTGGACCTTGGTTCCTTTGTGGGTGTAACATACCCATGGAGAATGGCAAGGGACGACTGTAAGCTTATCATTCCATATTTTCCAGATGAGGAAGTTGAAGTTCAGAGAGATCAGATAATTCACCCGAGGTCACATGACTGTTAAGTGGGGGAACCAGAATTTGGGCCCAGGGTGTCTTAGTCTATCAGTTGATCGCTATATAGTCTGCTCAAAGAATGAAAGTGAGAAGGGAAACAAATCAAAGCAGCCTCTTTGGCTAATATTGTTCAGAATAAAACATTACTTAATTTGATCATTGAAAATCTGATGGGATTTGCTGAATGCAAGTAGCTGGAGCTGGAGAGCAGAAAGCCAACATTCTTAGCCAAAGGAGTTGAACTCTGTTGGAGCAGTCTCCATGCTAAGAGTGCAACACAGCAGCTGAAGACCCCTCGTCCCTTCTGACAGCGAATCAGAGGCATGTTTATTAAAAGCTGCCTCCATTAGAGCCTGGCAGAACTGATATAGATGATGAAACAAAAGAGCTCTTCATTAAATACTATGGCATCACCCAGTGCATCACTGTGAGCTTTCCTGAGGTATTTTGCATGTTTAAAATGGAAAAAGTATCCTTATGAACCTATCCTTAATCTTAATATCTTTTTGTAAACTGACAACAATCTCTTCTGACTCCGCAAGTAAGCTCTGTAGATGAATGTGGGACAGAGTAAAATCTTGTTTCCCTGGAAAAGCAGAGAGCTGTATAATGTAGCCCCGCCCACCCCCTACCACACCTTTATAAAATGTCACTAAGTCTGCAGAGGTTTTAACAGAGATGAGAGGAAAAGGATTCCAATTGCTTTTATCTGTTGAAGCCCCTGTTTTCTAGAGCAAGCCTGCTCTACCAACCAGGGAATGGTCAGGGAAACGTATCTTAAAGGTGCACAGGGTCCCACTTTGGAAAAGGATAAATTCCCAGAGAATCCGTGTATACCATTTGAATGGCCTCCTCAGTGTCAGACCATGATGACATTTTATTTGAAGAAAATGAGAGCAGACTGCTGTATTTTCCTTAGGACTCTGAGCTTTCAAAAAAAAATTCATTTTTTTCCTGTTCAAGATCTCAGATTGATGTAGGCAACAGTTGCTGAGATTTTGTTTGTTTTGTTTTAAAGCTGCTGCAAGAAAACATCAAAGACTGCATAATTTAGATTAGAGAAACAGCTTAAACTCCATGGACAGAGAAGCAGGACAAAGCCTGAAGCAAGGCCACCCCGCCACGGATCCCCAGGGCCTCAGAAGTGGACTGGCAGTCTACTTAACAGTGTGGCTCAAGCTAGCAAAAGTGAGATTCTGCTAGCACAGAATCCTGGTTTGTGGTCCGACTGATGGCTTGGATGGTCTTAGCTGGGGAGAGGAAACATAAGGGAAAGAAGTTTGCAATCTTCCTCTGGTTGTGAACTTAAGAATGGAAGAATTTGGTTTTCTTGGGCTCTGTTCCTTTATTTTTTAGTACCAGGAATCAAACTCAGAGCCTTGGACTTGCAGGCAGGCACTGTACTGCTGAGATATATCCCGGCCTTCTTTCTTCCACAACCAGGGGGAGTTCCCTTCAGCTCTTCTGTTCCTTTTTTTGAGATTTGCCAAAACAACTATTTAGCATTTATTTTTAAATTCACAGAACAGTCACATTCATTTATTTGTATCAGCCCATGAGTTTGGACAAGTCATGTGCCAGACTGGCTCCGTCACCCCCAAATTCTCCTATGGCACCCCTGTGTAGTCTCGGGTCCTCCTCCCACCTCCCAACCCGATGCCATCGCAGATCTCTCTGTTCCTATTTGACTTCCCCAAGATGTTAAAGAAGGGATCACAGAGTATGTAACCCCTCATATCTGGCTTCTACTTAACGTAAGACATAGGAGGTTCCTCCGTGTGATTGCATGCAGCACCCAGCAGTTCACTCCTAGGATAGTGTTCCTCTGTGTGTGTCACAGTCTTTCTGTTCATTCACTCACTGTGGATATTTGGGTTGATTCCAGTTTGGAGCTTATATAATCATTCCTGATAGGGTTTATAATCATTCCTGACATGCATTTTCATTTCTTTTAGGTCCCCTCTCAGTTTGAATGGACATAACTCCTTGATTTCCTTCCCTTGATTTTCTTTTTTACCTCTTCTCTCCCAATATAACCAGAAGGAAGCAAAGGGAAGACAGCCAGGATCCACAGCCCCAGGCCAGGTGCCTCTTTCACGGCCTCTTTTTTTGAGGCTCAATCTCAAGCTAAAGCTCTTAGATTTACATTTTGGGGCTTGGGAGGCAAGCACAATAACTCTGTTGGTATGAGATGCCTGCAGCAGTGACAGAATCAAAGCTGGCCTGCAGATGGGGACACCTTGACCATGGGAGGGATTGCCATTCACTAGCATGTGTATGTATTCAATATTTGTTTTTTGTATTTTTTGGTACCAGGGATCAAACTCAGGCCCTTGAGCTTGTGAGGCAGGTGGCGGAACCACTGAGCTAAATCCCCAGTCCCTTTATTCAATATTTGAAAAGAATTAAGTTTAGGTCAGGAACAGTAGCACTTGCCTGTAATCCCAGTCCTGAGCAAGCCTGAGTCAGGAGGATCACAAGTTTGAGTCTCACCTGGGAAACTTGTGAAATCCTAACTCAAAATGAAAATTAAAAAGGGCTGAGGAGGATGTAGCTCAGCAAAGATCCTGAGTTCAATTCCCTGTATCAACCAACCAATTAAATGACTTTGAATTCACTATATGACTTTTTTGTGTCAATAATGCTGTGTTTTAGGGGTAGTGAGTTTCTCTTTCTCTTCAGCGACTGTCAGTAAGCTCCCCAAAAGCCCAGCCATGCCACTTTGATAGAACTTTCAGAACTGATGGCATAAGAAAGGTCTGAAATGGAGATTTGTGATCCATCCACAGGAAGGCACTGAAATTGAACAGATAAGTATGTGCAAAAGAAAGAATAGATGAAGAGTAAAATTCCAACTCAAAGCCCTGACAGATAAACCCATACTGAGAAGGTGGGAGGGCTAGGCCCTGACATCAAATCAGATTTGCATGCCTTTCAGAATCTGTGGCCTAATCTTATTTTCTAGGTCAGGGAAGAGATAATAGGCAACCATTTCAAGACAGAATGAAAAGGAAAACTGACTATGACTGATCTAGTTGCTTGTTGTTTTTTTTTTTTGAAAAAGCAATTTTCATGTGAAAATAGGAAATAAGCTGGCTGGTAGAGAGAAGTATATTTGAAGTAAACGAGAAACAGCAAAGGGCATTAGAGAAAAGCTTACTAGGTCTGGAAGGTGCTGGAAATGATTTTTCTTGGTCATGTCAGATTTTCTGTTAGAAAATATTCTTATGCAGTTTTAGAAAACTTCCCCCGAAAGTTTTGTTTTTGATACTGAGGATCGAACTCAGGACCTTGTGCTTGTGAGGCAGGCACAGTGCCACTGTGCTAAATCCCCAGCCCCCAAAAAACTTTTAAAGAGTAGTTCCTATCTGCGATAGTATGAAGGATATGTTATCTTTTAGTGGACAATCTTCATATATTTATCTTATTGATACATTTATGAGGTATAGTCTGGTTTTTAATACATAGGTACAATGTACAATGATCAAATCAGGGTGATTAACGTATCAGTCACTTTAAATACTCACCATTTCTTTGTTTAGGGACAAAGTCATTTCTTCTAGCAATTTTGAATGTGCAATGCATTATTACTAATTGCATTATAGGACACTAGAATTTATTCCTTCTATCTAAGTGTGGTTCTGTATCCATCCTCTCTCCATCCATCCTACTTCTCTCAGTTTCTAGTAACCATTCTCCCCTCTCTGCTTCTATGCGATCAACATTTTTAGCTTTCACATGTGAAAACATCAGTGTTTTTGTTTCTGATACTATTTCACTTGATCCCATGGTTTTGAGGTTTATACATATTACTACAAATACAGAATTTCACTGTCTTGTGGTTGAAAATATCCCATTGTTTACATATACCACATTTCTTTATCCATTCATCCTCATGCATTTTTATCAAGACAGTTGGCTAGGTGGTGCCATTTCTCTGTCAAATCTACAAAAATATTTCTAAAAGAAAGTATTCTTCCCATCAGGCCTTACTTAAGAAAAATTAAGGAATGACAGAGAAGTTTTTTATAGTATAAAAAATGGAAATATTGTTCAAAACACCAGTGGAAAAAAATTGAAGTCTTATTTTAATTGGATGCAACTCAAATTATACAGAAAAGCTGTAAGTCATAATTCATGGCAAATATAAAAATTGTAGTAAGGGAAAAGTAAAACTAAAAGGATTTTTCTAATTCATGATAAAAGAGCAGTTCAGGGAAAATTATAGTAATATTTTGAATTTTTTATTGAGATCAAATTCCAACTAGTATACATAGCAGTGACTATCAGCCCTACCTAAAAACATTTAGCTGTTTATTGTTCCCTTTTGTGAGTTACTTGAAGGTGAACTTCTCTTAGTTGGCTGATTCTAAACTAGACCGGGAGTTTGCAAAGCAGGGCCTACGAGCTAATTCTGGCACAGTGCTTGTTTTGTGAATAAAGTTTTATTGGAATGCAGCAACACCTATTGTCTGCAGCTATTTTTCTATAATACTGCATAATGGAAGAGTTGAGGCAGATGCTATGACACACAAAGCATAACATTCTTACCGCGTGACTCTTTTTTTTTTCTTAAATTCTTTTATTGGTACATTTTAGGTATGCAATACATTTACATTTATCATTGGGTGCTGTACCTGTACATGATGTATCTTGGTATCTTTTTCCCCATTTCTTGTGCTCCCTTCACCCCCTCCACCCTTCCCTATTTACAAAGACTTTGTTTCCATTTTTTCCTTTTCTTACAATTTTTCCTTTCCCTTCTTTCCTTTCCCCTACCCCACCTACTTCCCCTACCCCTTTGGACCTTTTCTTCCTACTTCAAATTATTAATTATTCATTTTAATCATTTTAATCCTTATTTACACTTTCAGTTTCTCACACTAGAGAAACTATTCGGTATTTACACATGTGTGTCCTAGTGACTCTTAAGACAAAGCTCTGGAGCCAGGGCTTCCCTTAGGTGGATGATTGTTTTTAGTCTACATTCACATCCTGGGGCCAAGATGTTGACTTCATTAAAGAAGGTTGAATCACACTAATAAAACTTAATTAAGACAAAGGAGCTCTGCTTTGTTATTTTACAGCCAGAAATTTAGCTGCCAAGGGAGACAGAGTGCATAATACACTAGCTAGTGATTTCCATGCAGTAAGCAAATGGTATTTAGGAGGCTGATGGAGTACCTAAGATCAAGGCAGGGGTTCACTGGATAACTCTACTGGCTAATGGTCTCCCTCATTTGCCAGTTTTCTCTCAGATCCATTCCTTTCCTTCCCCTGTAAGGAGCATTTCAGGCTTTCTTGTCAGCTGGTTTCCGGGAATGTTTGGCAGTGGGAGGCAGTGATGGAACACGGAGGATGAGAGAATCAGATACTTTCCTCTTAGTCTGCTTTGGGCAGCATCTCTGTGGAGGGATGCTTCCCTTTTTGGTCTAGATCCCAAAGGCCTCACTTCCAGGCTTCTGTACCAGTCTTCCGGTGGGGAGAACTTCCCAATGGTGCTCATTTCTGCCTTGCCTCTACCTCTTCTATTTGGCTTTCAGCTTTTCCTGTGAACCAACTTCCTTTGTTTGAAAGAGTGATTTTTATTTTCTGACGTGAGCCAGACTGATACAGGCATCAAACTCTCTGTCAAGAACAACCCTGGAATCACTCTTTCACCTTCTTGCTGTCAAAATTTCTCTTTATTTAGTTGCTGGGCCCATGTGCCCACTCTTATTAACGATCTTCAGTTTCATCACACAGCCAAGTAGGCCAGACTTGAGTGCCAGCCACCGTGACTGTAATTTGCATGGTGCCCAAATGCAGATCTGTACTCTCAGGATACTGCTTAATGTCAGCCAGTCTGGGGATAATATATTTAATTCATGACATATAATTTTTTAAAGAGTTTATTCTCCTTCTTCATGATTAGCGATTACCTTTAGCTATGGCATGGCCCATATATATTTAGCTATATCGTCCTCCACTACATTCAAACTACCAGGCTCTTTTGCTTATTCCAGAAACCCAGGAAAGGGAGAGTCTCAGAGAAAATCCTGTATTTCCGGGATGTTCTCCTTATCTGTCCCATCCCCACCCCAGTACTGCAGCCCCAAAGCTGGAGTACTCTCCGGCCTCTCTACCTATCCATCTATTTCCCAGAGCCCTTTTCCTGCCCTCCCTCAGCCTGAAGAGCCTTGTCTATCCCTCGTGTCTTAGCTGAGACTTTATTCTCCATCATCCCTGCTCTTCCTTAGCTCAGATTGTAGAGATGGCTCCCCAGCCTGGCTGGTCAGACCCCCAGACAAGAATCACATGGAATTTAAATTTTAAAACTTAACTTTTCTGCTCTTTTCCCCATTTCTTTCACTGAACATGATATTTTAGTTGTCCTCTGAGATCAGTGCAGGAATCCAAGTGATAGATTTGAACAACAGTAGTATGTATTGTAATGAGTAATAATGAATAACAGAGTCCTTTCCACCCATATTATTTTATTTCATTCTGAGGGGGGCAACACTATTGCTTTTATAAAAATTAAGGAACCAAAGCACAAGAATCCCAATGGCAGGTAAGGGTTGGTCTTCTGACATTTTGCCCCCAGACAAGGACTGCATGTGACCCTTTGCTTCGGATTGGATGCAGAGTTCGGGAAGAACACAAAGCCATGCTGCCTCCTCAGGTGTCATGCTTGCCCCCTTGTGTTCTTTTCTCTGAGACTGTCATTGCTGCTTTCTCTGGCCCTGCTCAGGAAACCAAGGGAGACCACTGGTAGCCATGGAAGGGCCTTCCTCCTCTATCCACGCCTGTTTGCCATTGCTTTCAGTGGCTCCCTTTCCTCCTGTCTGTCCTGCATACCAGGTCCCTAGTTCTACAGATGGCACTGGGACTAACAGGAGAGGCAGCAGGTGGCACTGCCTGACCAGCACAATGCCTGCTTCTGTTTCTTCAGGATCACAGCTAATGGAACCACTAGTGATGGTTTAACTGTCAGGTAAGGTGGATAACAGTGACAAACCATAGTTGACAAGTATAAAGCCTAAGGGAGAAACATCCAGTGTTGAAGGTGTAGTGATTCAGCAGGATATCAAATAATTGCTTTTGGGGGTTACTGGGGATCGAACTCAGGACCTTGCTATTGCCAGGCAGGTGCAGTACCCCTGAGCTAAATCTCCAGGCCCAATAATTGCTTTTAAATGTGAAAGCTGTCTTTGCTCTGAGGTTTTGATTCAGATAATGTAAGAAGCATCAGACTGTTGTTCTGTTTATAGATTATAGTGTACCATGTAAACATGAGTCCCAGAACAAAATGAATTTTGAACAGGAATGGGGAATTCAGTGGACACTTTTCACCTTTGTGTTATAGTTCAGTTTTAAACAGAATTTTGAACAGAAAATTCTCTTTGAACAGAAACTATTTTAAATGTAATTATACTCGTGATTGCCTTGATGTGCAAGGATGTTTGTACTGTTATATCATTAATATTATACAGTTAGTGTCTTCCACAAAGGCAAATTAGCAAAGATGAGTTAAATTTTAAATACTTGTGTCAGTCTTCCTTTCCTTTTTGTCTCCCTGAATACTCCCATGCCAAACCACAAAATATTGCAGAAATGGGCACTAATATCTTCATCATTCTGAACTCAGTCTGTCTCTCCTGTTTTGTAGATACCTGTAATAACTCTCCAGAGACTTTCAGCTACAGTCAAAGTTTGTGATAATACAGTTTCTGTTGTTCAGAAGTGATCAGCAGGCAGCAGAAAATTTCGTCTTTTCATAATGCACAGCACATGTCCTGTCCCTGTCATAATGTCAAACTCTTCAACAGTTCCTGTGACACGGTTACAGGGTTAGGGGTAGATGCCAAGCCCCAGAGCCTCACTGCTCAGTGTTTTCACATAGCAGCAGCATTCTGGTCAACCAGGAGCTTCTTCACAATGCAGTCTTAGACCTCGGACCTGGTGAGTCAGTCTGCTTTTAAACAAAACCCCCTGGGCAGTTCACATGTGCAATGTGTGAATAGCATGGCCCTAGAAATCATTTGAAATTACAGCATAATCTCTCATTGGTATTTGACTCCCCGTCCTCTCCTCTCCGCCTAAATAAAAAATAAGTGTGACCAGAACTCAGCAGTGCCAGCCTTGAAACTGTAGTTTTCCGTCTTGGGGACTATAAGTGGCATTTATTCTGGAAAAATGGAATAAAAGCTCCCATCGCAGTCTCTCTTGATTCAAATGGCTGTATTCCCTGAAAGCGTCTAGGTGGCACTTACCCATGAAATGATCCAAGTGCCTCTTAATAATGTCTTTCAAGAGCCATGGGATGTTAAACTTTTATAGGAGAATGGCATTACACTCAGAAAACCACATATTTAGATCTGTACCGTATTTTAAATTTAAACTCTAGGCCAAAATGTTTCATGCTTTTTCCAAAAATACATTCCCTCCTTCCTTTCCTGCCCACTTTCTTTTATTTTTCTCTTTTCTTTTTCTTCTTCCTTTTCTCTTGTAGGTGATGGAAAATACTTGAGGCCTTCAGCTCTTAGGAATTAAACTGGGAATTACTTGGAACCCCCATCATTATATGCTTATATAATATATATTATGACATTATATATATACTATATATTAAATATATAATATATAATGTATAATATATTGCATATATCATATGTTTTATCAGTTACAAATTTTAAAGAATAAAGCCTTCAAACAGTGTTAAAAAAATGGAACACTGCCTAATTTTCTTATTCTATTTTTTAAAAGACACCACAAAATTCACCAGCAGAAACTGGACAAATATGTTCCTTTTATTGTTTGTGCAATCCCAGTGCCCAGATTTGCTGTATAATTGGAGTCATAGAAGCCAGTTTAGTTCACTGAGCAAAGTACATCTTGACACTCTGCCAATGGGAGAAAAAAATTTATATATGTTTTCCATATATTTAAGTTTTTTACCTGTATTCTTAGATGATTGTAAGACCCTATCACTTGGCTTCTTTTCTGGGCTTTTTGAGTCATTGCCCATCTTATCATGGAAAGCCTTTATAAGAAATTTTCCTCTTTGAACTTAAAAATGGAAATCAAAGCAGGCAGCTCTAAGACCACTTTTTAGTAGTTTATACTAAAATCCTTTAGCAAATACCCAATTATATGATGATACTGATTGACCAAAAAATCATTCTGGATCACTGAGACCAACACATTTTTTTTTCTTCAACAGTGGGATATTATATACTCTGAATTAGTCAAACCACACTGTCTCTGATTGTGATCTTGACAAGACAAGCCCTAAATGTTTAACCTAGAACTTTCTGATTCTCACATATTGGTCTGATTTGGAATGGAAGCATACCCAGCCTCAGACTTGGGTTTGATGAATCCAAGAAACAGCTGGTCACTCATTGCAAGAACTACAATGAAGCTAATCTGCTTGGATTCTACTACCCAGCATTGGTACTGCTTCTGCTCCAACTGACCTGCAGTTTCTGTTTTCTCTCAGAAGAAGATTTGGAATTAGAACATTACTAGCTTAAAGATGATTTCAAATTTTTGCAGGATTCTTTTAGACATTAATTACTCTGGGTCCAGTACGTTATTTTACATAGAATAAGGCAGTTGAAATTCAAAGAACAGATTTATCTATTATTAAAGCAAGTCCACATAAGTGAATTAGGCAAGTCTGGCTGGATATATTTGCAAGTAATTAATCTGAATCTATTGTAAAAACGATATGTGTTATATTGTGAGTATGCATTACTAGTAATTCAGGCTGTATAGTAATTTACATTAGTGATCAATCAAATATTTTGCATTATGTTTTGTGATTTAATCTTTAGGGTTTTGGGGACAAATCTTTGAAAAACATCTGTAAAAATATTGGACAGAATTGATAATACAAAGATCTTTTAGTTTTATAAGTTGTCATAGCAACATAAATAGGTGGTGTGACTCTTAGAAAATTTTAGAACATGTAAAATTGATTTAAAATTTTAATATCAGCTTTTGATACAGATAACTGGTTTAGTCTATAGACATATTTGAATTTGTTTAAAAGACTTTAGAAGTGCAAAGTAACTGAAAAATTATATGAAGATGGAATCGATCTCTTTTTGTTCATTTGTTCACAGTGCAATGATCTCTTTTGTTACCATTTCTGTAGAAATGAAACATTGCTAGCACTGCAGAAAAGAAACTGACCTTACAGACAGTGGGGATCAACAGTTCTGAAGGTTTAAGTATAATGGCAGAGTGTTAAAATTACTGAGGAACGAGTTAAATTTTTACACATATCCTAAATAAATGATAGTTTTCAGCAATTGCACCCTGCTCCACTGTTCTGGCATCCACAGGCAAAAGGTCATAAAGAGAAAGAACTTAACAGCAGGAGGAAGAAATGCGTGCTGATTCATCCCTCTCCAAATTGAACACCCTTGGATGAGATGAATCAAATCACACGGAGGGAGAAGGGTTAGAAGACATTCAGAATGAAAGGTGTGAGGAGATGAAACCTCCCATGCAGAGAGAATGCACGCAATATGCCAACCCTTTTCTGAGGCTTTGTTGTAAAGATCTAAGATTCCAGTCTGTTTCAACCTCAGAATAGAGAGGGATATGCTAATTCCGTGTCAACTCTATTGGAGAAATCGTGAAAACTGTATGATTTTGTGGGCTTGGGGGGGGGGCGCCTACAAGTTGAAGGAGTTGGCATTTGATAGACCAACGGAGGACAATGTAGATATCATAACCTCGAGGCTTTGAGGACATCAAGGTTCCTTTGTACAGTGTTTGACCTCCCGTGCAGAGATAATGAATATTAAACTGATGCATCCAATATATCTTGAGTGAATTTTAATGAATTTCTTGGCTCATATACATCCCACTTACCACCTTTGAAAAATTTGTCTTTCATTAGGAGCCTCGTCTTCATTGTGCTCTGTAAGCAGTTAGTTGCTAGTATAGAAAATTTGAAATGTATCACAAACAAGGTTTCCCCCTATATTTAATTACGGAAACTATTTCTGTTTCCAGTAGTTTCAAATCATAGTTTTTTCCTATTTGAGCGAGGTCAGAAACATTGAGATATCAGTACTCCAGAAAAGCCTTCCTGTTGCTTATGTCTCCCTGTCACTGACCTTCCCTGCCTCTGTGACCACACCTTAAATAGCAGCTTCCAGGATGAAGAGGTTCATTCATGGCTGATGCCAGAGAATCAAGTTCCTGGAGACATTAAGCTTTCTGATATAGTGCAACTTACTTAACCATTGCCAGGCTCTTAAACTTGTAATTTATAAAGCTACATTGCAGTGTCAGACCCTCTGTCTTGACTTTAATTCAACAAATAATGTTTGAGGGATACTACCTGCTACCTACTTGACAGTTGCTCCCCTCTCCCATCCATTGCCACTGGTATCATTTTGTTGTTTGTTTGTGGGTTTTTTTTCTCATTTTGTGTTATTGTTTTTTGAATATGAGTATAATGTAAATTTAATTCATGAGCTTCTTTTTAATGGTAAAAAGTCATGCCATATACAAAGAATTCTAGTCACTTTCCTTGACTAGGGATATGTGTATTCACAGGCTGTAGGCCCAATTAAAAGTGTACAGAGCCAATCCTGGTTAAGATTGTTTTAGTGCCTCCTATATGTCTTGGTAGAGTGCATTTTCTTACCTAGTTCATAAAGTTTTGAGTTCCCACTCTGACACTTACTAGCTATATGGCCTTGGTTTTGTCATATATAAAAGGAAAGAATTAATAGCATTTAATGCATAGGATTTTGTAGGCATTAAATAATATATATATATATGCTAAGTACTTAGTGACTAATGTAGAGCAGTGTGTTTCATGGCTCTTAAATAGGACTTCAAAGGTAGAGCAGAAGAATAAGAAATGTCAAAAAAAAAAAAAAGAAATGTCGAACTTGTTTAAATGGGGGTCTGTTTTTTTAACTTTGAATGTGTTTATGGGGCCACTAGTCAATTGCAAAGGACCTTTTGTCATTGATTCCTTATGAAATGGTTCTTTTAGCTGAATGAGCAGAAGATAAGACCAAAATTTTCTAAAGAAAGAATATGACTGTTGCTTAAGTTTTGTATTTATAAAACCCCTGCCGTCACAAATGCACAGATATGGCTCACATACTGTTGGACACATACACACATATATATGCATACACATGTGAAACTGTGAGGTTCTATAAAGCCCTGCAAAGGATTTTTGAATCCCCAGAGTCCAGCGTAAGAACTTGTATATATATGTCCGAAAAAATCAGTTGGTTTACTCTACTGTTAACACCAATTTTTCAGGTTCTCCTTAAAGAGCTAAATGAAAACAATATCCACCCAAATTAGGACTTTCCCATGTGGCTGATAGACATACAGGGTGGCACAAACTTTCAGAAAAGCACTTTATTTTTATCAAGAACCCACCAGAGGATTTCAATAATTTGTTCTACAAATTTAACTTTTGAGACCCTACCATTAGGAAATAATAGCTCTAGCACACAAAGATATTTATGTCTGTCTGTATTTAATTATTTATTTATTAAAATGTAAACTTGCACAATCCTAGAAAGGTTTAAGGACAAAGGAAAGATAACTAAATAAGACTTAGGAGCTTCAGTAGAGTTTGAAATACGTATTCTTTGGGGAAATAATTCCTTCAGTTTTGAAATCTGTTTTTTTATACCAAGGAAGGTAGATAGCATCTCTTTCAGATCTTTTTTCTGTAAGTGAAATGTGCTATAAAAATTAATTTAAAATGACTCACTTTGTAGTCCATAATGTATATAAAAGCTAGTGAGTACTGTTTTTGATTCATTAAAATTATTTATTATTTTAAAATAATGCTATCTTCAAAAACTGAACGCAGAATGAGCAACAAAGTAGAATCCCAACTATCTAAAGAATGCATTGGAAGACCAGCTGGCTATATCCCATGCTGTTTGAAGGTAATACCTCTAAGGGGTAATATTACAAATGAGGCTTTCCTCCAGGTGCTTTATACCCATAGATTCCTTCCAAATTTGCTATCATGTGCAGATATACATATGTATCTGTTATAATAGAGAAGATTAAACAGTAATTTCATATGAAAACTTCAAAACTCATCTTCCATTAAAGAAATAAGTTTTGAATATAGTTTTTCCTACTTTACTTTCATATCATATATTACTTTGGGCATAATAAATATCACTTTGTTTTTATTTATAATACGCTTGCTTTTCTGCTGTAGTACATAAAAGAGTGTTCCAGTTCTTTGAAACTTAAAAAATCAAAAGCTTTATCAGCTCCTGGTTGTTTGGGGAAAGTAGTATGATTTCAACAATTCTGCTTTAAATTCTGTCTCTCATGATAGATCAGATTTATTCCCTTCCTTCAATACTTTGATAGATTGAAAACACTGTGTATTTGTGGGAGGCAATTCCTTTATTTTGAAATTTGGTTTATTTATATCCACTGAGGTAAAACCTGCAGTATTGCATTTTGTTTGTTGTGGCCATAGTGAATTTAAATAGTGCACATTGCCAGTCTGATTATTTTCAAGATTTTTTTCTGTTCCTATCATATAAGTAGATTTTCAGGAACAATGATTCAGCTCTATCTTATAGCTGATCCTGAATTTATGACCAGAATTCTTAATGAACAATAGAAATTTTAAAAAATATTTTTAAAAGTTACTGCAAAAACTAAGGAAATATGACTGGGATGAATTATAAAGAGAAATATAGCAAAATTGGGCCCTGGGATAAAACCACCTAACTTCTAATGAAAGTACTACTAATATATATTCTTATATATTATAGATGTTTTGGAAATGGTGCAAAACCTAAATATTGAAATGTGAATCTGGGAAGGTCGATAAAATTAAAGGCAGGAGGACTAAGGACTAAGTACTTGAGGACATGTACGGTGCATTCGTTGTGTTTTTGGTGACTAACATGATGCCCTTGAAAAAGGGACCACTAGGAAGGTGCAGGGACTGCCGGAAAGACTTTGGAGCAGACCTTTGGTGACAGACGATGGGCATAAAGTGAAGGTAGACAAACAAACCATGGGAGACAGGGTAGGGCAAAGTGTTATTGCATGCTGCTCTTAAAACTTTGTGAGGAAGCCTAAGGTGAGATTACTGTCCTCTACATGTTTAACAGCATTCTTCTGCTATCTGAAGCCTACCAGTTAAACAGTCATCCATCCATTCTACACACTTCAACCATGTGTTGACTCTGTGATAGACACTGGGAGTTTAAAGGCCATAAGGGTGCAGGAGGTGCCTTCAAGACACTTGTAGTCTAGCAATGTAGGGATCAGGGGGCCACTATGGCAAATGGGAAAACCCAAGTGGTTAATATTTATTTATTAAGTCCATCACTGTACATCAGGCAAAAGATTTAATCTACAACATCTTTTTTATTTCTCACAGTCATCCCGTGAGGTAGTTACTGATGTTTCTACATGTTAAGATCAGGAAATCAAGGCACAGGACAGTTAATAATTCATGGAAAGCAACAGTGCTAATAATGAATGGAGGCTGGATTGAGACAGGAAACTGTGTCTGTAGACCAGTGCTCCTCCGCCACCACGTGCACTGCCGTATCTGGCGAGTAGATCTTATCTAGAGTTCGTAAAACTTTATACCAATAAAAGAATTAGAGATACAAGTTTAGAAGGAGAAACAATCACTTCCTTGGAAAGGGGAGAGAAATAGGGCACATAGTCACTGCATTGGGAAATGGAGAGAAATAAGGAGGTAGGCAGAGAACTACCTTGTGAAAATGAAGGAAGCCTGGAGCCAGCCCTCAAGGGTCTTTGTTCCCAGCCTCTTTTTTTTCGGGGGGGCGGGGGGTACCAGGGATCAAACGCAGACCCTTGAGCTTGGGAGCCGGTTTATTACATGACAAGAAAGGAGACTTTGCCCCTTAAGAGATGTTATAGCTTGACTGGTGTTCTGGGCTCTGAGGCCCCTGACTCAGCCATTGCCCCTTTCATTGCCTATACCTCCTCTGAGAAGCGCTTTTTGGGTCCGTTTGTCCTGTCCAAGTGCTTATCTTGTGAGATTTACAGCAGAGCCTCACATTCGAGGCCAAGTTAGCAAAAAGAGATACATGGACATTTTAGTGGATTAACATGGTGAGAGAAATATATTTTCTATACTGAGTTTTCTACAATACCGCCCCCTCCTCACTTTGTCTCTTTTGTGCTTAATTGGAGGTGGAAGGAAGAGGGAATTGGGGCCCTAGTGTGAAGTGACCCAGACCACTTTATCAGTTCTGGCTCTCTCTGTTTTTCTTTGCTACTCTCTCTAGCAAGGGTCTGACCTTTTGTTTTCCAGAAACCTCACTGAGCCCCTTTACCTTCCCTGCCTGTCCCCAGCTTTCTCTGCTGCACTGCCTGGCAAAGTCAAAGTCCACCAGTGATTAGGTATTGACCAAAATGTATTTCCTATTTTATAGGAAAGGCAAAACTAATAATCAAAGAGTATACTTATTCTCAATTTTAATAAGTACCCGAAATTCACAGGATTTTCCCTTGGATGGCGAGATTAACGGTAAGGATTCTCCCTCTCCCTCTCCCTCTCACTCCCCCCCCCTTCTCCCTCCTTCTCGTGTTTTCTCCTCTCTTTTCCCCCATCCACCCTATTTCCTTCTTCATTTGGGTATTTTCCACATATTTACAGTGAACATGTGAAAAATCATACAATAATAAAGATGTTATCAAAGGTTTCCTTTAAGAGCACTTCTCTTATGTGCTGGAAAATGAAATTGATATTCACTCATCGGAACAGGAATGTATCCAATTAGTACATCAGGATCAGAGCACAAATTGTGCAGAAACATTTTATAATCCGTATTTTTTGTGTTCAGATTTGTTTTGTCAGGTAGCTCATGCCATCGCAACCACTGTGGCTTCCAACTGTTGGCTTAAAAACGAAGTACTGTATTCCAGTTTTAGTAAGGGATAATGGTGTTGTGTTTAATTGGGAGAGACTTACTTTGAGATACTATCTCCTAGATAGTGACACTTAGTCTTTCCACCCAGCACTTTGTGAGCAGAGAAGCTTAAGTGTAGCGTAGGATTTGGGTCCTGATGGCGGAGGAGGATGTCAGGGGCTGTTGGTTTCTTGCCCAGGTTTGCTGTGATAAAGCAGAAGAAGATATCAGATACAGGGGCCCAGTGAAGGAGCTACCCATGCCGGTGAAAGAGATGAGGGTCATCAGGAAGCCAAGGAAGACCCCTGGGAGATGGTGGACCAGATCAGCAGGAAAGGGTCCTTTCAGACAAGGGTGGAAGATGGAGTGGCTCTCCACAACCCTCCTACAGGGTCCATGAGCTCTTGCTATGTTTTAAAGGACTAAACAAACATTAATCAAGCAGACTGTTTTTCTGGGTTCTTTCATATTAAAACCCCTCAAAGAAGGCAAATAATCCTGTTTTTGATTACTGTAGTGAGAATTATTTGCTTCATGGATTTGCCAGAAACAAACTGAATACTGAAAAACTTCCCTTCATTTCTCAGCATGTTATTGGGCTGCTTATCCTCTAAAATTGTGACAATAAACCTGAAAGATGAACTGCAACTCTGTTCTGCAACCAAATAGAATGACTTTTCAGTGATTCCCCCCTTTCATCATCTGTCCCATTGTTACCCTCAGTGGGTTACTATAACCAGTCAATTCTGCCACAGAAGTCTTGGCTGAGTGACTCTGCCCAAGTGGGAATCTAAATCCATGAGATTGCCAATGATGCATGATTTTAAACTATATACAGTGGACTGTTGAGCTACGACTGGCCTGACATACGTCCAACTTGGGTTATGACTGGAATTGTAGTTTTAACTTATGAATCATGTCTCAAGTTACAACCCCAATGCTGGCCGCTTGTGCTTCCAGATGGTCTCAGATAGAGATTTAACCCTTAAAGAGTTCTGGAAGGGACATTACAACATCCTTTCCTGTGTGGGGTTAACTGAGAAATCCTGGGCCAGTGTCTCTTTGAGGATACTGAGATCTGCCTGTATACAGGAGAGACTTGGAAGGCTGTGTAGAGCCTTCAGTAAACCAACTTGAGTTACAGCCAGCCCTTGGGAATGAACTGAATTCATAAGTCAAGGGTCCACTGTAGCTCAGTTTGAATCTCAGAGCATCTGACTGGACAAAGTCTTCCCTTCTTTACCTCTTCTTAATCTTGGCAGCACTGTTTCTGATTGTGTTTTATTGGCCTTTCATGTGTAACATGGAACTAAAATTTCACATTGGAAAACCTCCTTTTTGGTTGTTGATGTTCTGATAACACAGATAGTGGCCATACCATCAGTTGTATTTAAACTTAAAAAATATAGTTCAAAGATCTGTGTGTGACAGATGCCCTACATTTTCTACAGAGCCAATAAGAATGTTGAAAAATTTTATGTTGATATGAGCAAATACATATTGGCTGAAGAAATGATGTTACTTTTTATAAGAGTAATTAAAAAAATTTCAGACAGCTAATCATGTTTATAAAAATCTAGTAGCTTAGTAACATAAGGAGATGTAATATTTTTCAACATCTTCACATTTGGGGAAGCCAAACCAAAATGATAGTTGCTCCAATTATTTATGGCTTTAAAGGGGTTTTCTAAGTATGTTGGCAATATGTATTAATTGCAAAGAAATAAAATCAATTTAAGTAATTTTAAAAAAAGAATTTGCAAAAAGCACACTGCTAGTATTTGGATATTCTAGAATTGCCTCAACCCTTCACTTTTGAGCAATTACAGTTTTATGAATCAGATGTGATTTTTAAAAACTACAGGTATACCTTCTGTGTAGCCAGATTTTCTTCTTGATTCAAGCCTACAGCCTGTCTGCTGTAATAGTCAAAGGGAAAGGACATAGGAGGAGTAAGATATAGAGGCCTTAATAGCCGTGATTCTCCAACCTCATCCAGAGAAAATAGAGTGCTGATAGGAAAAGCAGAGATAAGAATGAGAGTTTTTGGATTTCTTTTTTCTCCATATCTTCTGCTGCCAAGGAAGGAACTGAGGATTAGGTGTAGGGCAGGAAAGGAATGCAAAGATTGTCCGTTCCTTCTTCTAGTGCATGTTTTAAACATGTGTTACAGCGCAAGGTCCCAAGTTTGATTCCCCAGTGCCAAAAAAAATAAAAATAAATAAAATAAAAATGTGTTACAGTGGCCACAGGCAGAGGAGAAAGGAGAGGAACAAACTAAGACTCTTCGAAGTGCGAAGAGACCTCGATGATCCAGCAAAAAGTGTCCATGCCAAGGAGTCAGCCTTTGCCGCGGGCCACACTCCTGCTCCTACATCCTTCTATTTTAAAAGGCCCTGGGGAGGTCTTTAGCTATTTTGAAATTTATGTTAACAATTAATAGCTACTTTTGAAAGTGCATGTTTACGTCTTGGTTTTAGAAAATGTAACATGTTAAAAATTGCATTTCTTCATATTTGCTTTACAGAAGGCTTTCCCTTTTTATCAAGGGCTATGTAATAGGATATTTAAATATAGAAATAGAATACATTGACTTTATGATTAAATAAAATAATTGATGCACAATTTGGGATCAGCAGATGATCACCTCATGTAGAGAGGGGCACCTATATTTTTATAACTGCTCTGACCTGTTAGTGCCTAGCCATTTCTGGCACATGGGCATTTAGAAAATGCTGGTGTAAGATAAATCTTATCAAAGTGCACATCTGTGCATGGGGCACATGGCCAACATTTTCTGAAGTGGAAATTCCTGAGTTATTTAAAAAATAAATGTGTTTCCTGTATATGTGGATTTTTAAAAAATCAGTTGGGGAGAATCATTAAATATTATACCTTCAAATGTGGCCTCTCCACCAGTCTGCCTAGTTTCCTTCTTTTGAGACTTTCAGTAGTTACAAGACCTTCTCATTCTTTATCCTGCATGTGTCTTGGCCTGTCTTTATGTTTTCAATTTCCAGTTTTCTTTGCCACCTTCTGGGTGGTTTCTCCTGATCCATCAGTCAGTTTACTAGTTCTGTCTAAAACTGTGTTCAAATGGTTGCTTACTCCTTTGGGTTCATTATACTCAGTATTAGCATTTGAGATTCTTTTATGAGCAGTTCAAACTATTTTTAAGAATTGATTGTGACTTTTATGGTTACCATGGGTTCCTCTAAAAACAAAGTGAAATTTATTGATTTTTCAATAGAATAAAATTTATTCTCTCAAAACCATCATGTAGTTGCAGAATGTCCTTTTATCTCTTACTCTTCTTCAAATCATTTATAAAGACTTTAAGATATCATCAATAAAAGGATCACTTAGATCCAGATAATACATGGTGACGAGTGTTTTTCTTGGTTTACTTTGGATTAAATTATCAACAGTATTTTTTATTTCAATGGCTATAAATTTTCAAAAGGTTGCATTCGTCAATCTCCTACTTAAAAAAATATCTTCCATTGCTTGCTTATTTCTGTAGGTTTTTTTATCTTTAAATGTTCATAGCTATTGTTTGTTTCAATTTGTGCAGTCCTTGTTTTCTCACACTACTGCTTATTTCTGGCAGCTCTCCCTCAGGATGGAATTCAGATTTAGTTGATGTTAAGCAGTGCAAAGCTGAAAGGTCTAAGTTGAGGACATTTCTGTGTTTGTCAGTGGGACTTGCTGATTTCGGTCCACTTTAGTCTGTGTTTAGCATCTCAGGGTTTCTCCAGCAATCCGTGGCTTGGCACCCAGCTTGGTACAACCTCCTGTTCCAGGTTCCCATGGTGGCTTTGATAAGAGCATTTGCTCACAAAAACACCACTTTTTCAACCTCCTAAGTTATGCTGTGTTTTTCTCATCTGCAGCTTTTCATATCTTGTGAGTTCAGCAATGCAATAAAATTCTTTATTGCTAGCTTTATGTTTGAGACGACCCTTTAGGACATCTAAACCACAACTCTATAGGAAGTAGAACAACATGTCATTATCTTACCTTTAACAGACAGCTTCCCTTGGAAGTACTTTGAGACAAAACCTTAAGAAACCAGTGTCCTAAACGATATCACTAATTGTATTATGTCATGAGACCAGACAGAGCCAACTTGCTATTATGGCTACAAAAAACATACTAATAATTAAACTGGACATTTCTTGGGGATGGCTGCCTATCTAAAGCACCAACCTTCCAACTGGGAGTGGAAGGCTGAAGGAAACAGGGCTGATGTTGCTCTTATTCTGGGACTATCCATTTCCATTACAGAAAGGGAGCTCAGTGAGCCTCCGTATCATGGGCTGTGGGCATAAGACAGAAAATGGTGATGTTTGATTGTCCAGATGATCAGGTGAAACTATAAAGTTCCCAAATTGATTCTCTTATTCTGATGGAATTAACCGAAACAACCTAACCAGTGTTCATTTTACATCACCTAGAAGAAGCTAGACTGTATAATTATTCCCAGGATGTTCCATCCTTAACAAAATACACTATTACTTCTTCCAAACTAATTTTTATTGCTGGACTAAAAACTATAGCGAAAGTTGTCTTCTAAATTGTGTTCTTCAGTAATAGCAACATTGACATTTGTTTTGGGGTGTGTATTTTAAAGGGATGTTATTTTGCAAAGTGATGCAGATTTTCAAAAATCTGTTTTATTCCCTATTATCACATTTGCTTTAGCAGGTTTCTGGTGCTTGGTATGATTTATAGTTTCAATTTGATATGTGCACTCACTGCACCATTTTATTATATTATTGCCTAATACAGTTCAGAGCTATGCCTTGCTCACATTTCTTAGTATTGGATAATTCTTGTTTATTAGATTTAGATGCCTGCAGATTCTCTCCTGAGAAATTTATCCAAAGAGAAAGTGTTGCTACTTCTGTCTTTACCATCAACACATTAACTTTGCAGGAGGAAGTAAGGGGGAAAAGATATGTATTGACACTCAGTTTTACCCTATTAAAAAGCCAATTTCTAGTGTGTTCAGTCCTTATGAAGTCTTGGAGTATTTTTAAAACTGAAATATGACTGGGCATAAATCACACTCCAGGCTAAGTGTCTCTGGTTACACATCAGAAGTTCCCCGAATTCCCTTATAATTGTGTTATAATCTGGTCATGCTCATCTTAATAGATGTAGATCAAAGGAAAATAATAGTGACCTTACATTGCCAACCAGTCTCCTTGCTCTTGTGAATTTAACCTGAGGAAGTAGTCTGACAGCATTTACAATAAAAATTTTGAGCAAGCTGATTCATATTGTAGCATATTCTGCGGCAGAAAAAAATAGATATTACTTAGGTGATCTTTTATTAAATGATCAGTTGTGAACTTGACCAACTTTATGCAAGTATTTAAGTCATAATGATGACTGTAGCAACCTCAGGGAAATATTTTGTTACATGATAAGTGAGCAAAACAGATAATGGAATTGAATGTACCCAGTGACTATAACTTATCTATAGCTATATAGACATAGATTAGACCGGAAAAAATATAGAAGTGATAGCTGTCCACTTTGGGTGTTAAAGGTAATTTATTTGTTTTAAATATTTCTCTGAAATGTCAGTATGTGGCTTTTACAGCAAAGGTGCAGTCTTGAAAAGGAGTGAGGGAGAAAGGCGTGGATAAATAGAGGACATCTCAGTTGTCTCACAGAAAGAGATTTTCTGCTCCCCGATGACAGAGGGTTTCAGTGGGATTTTAAAGGTGCTGCATTTTAAACATATGCTTTGGGGGCCGAGCTGGAGAGCATTTTGAAGGGACAGCTGTAGCAGAGAAAATGAAAATGGATCCTTTCCCTTGTTTTCTTTTTCACTCTTCCCATTGTGCCCAAGCTTCATCTCTTCTCATGACCAGCCCCTCATAGGCGGTTTGCAGAGGTTTGGTCCCCAGTGCACCTGTTCCACTAACTCTGCTGACTTCAATATTGTCTTTCACTTTCTAATCAATCTTCCTTTCCATTTTAGACACCAATTTAGATAAAATACGGTCTTCCTTTGCACTCTGTCTATCACTTGTTCCTCTGAGGACATTGCTCCATGTGTCCTCTCCTGCCCCGCCTTATAATCCACCAGCTCACATCACACTCTTGCCTTGGGGATTTTAATTTTACTTTCTGTTTTGCTAATATCCATTTAAGTATGTTTGAATTTTGCTGCATGTCCTCAGGTTGGCTTAATGCACATTTATACTGATTCTTCATCCTCATTTTATTGATGAAGGCAGCAGTCTAGTTTAGGTGTCAGATGTCACCCACAGGTCTGTGTGTTAAAGGTTTCGTTCCTAGGGGAGCACTATTGGGAGATGGGGCATTTTGGGAGGTCTTTAGATAATTGGGGGTGTGTCCTCAAGGGGACTGTGAGACCCTCTCCTTTTCTACTCTTTCCCCTGACTTTCTGGGCATGAGGTGAGCAGTTTGCTCTGTGACACATTCCCCAGTATTGCCATCTGGCAGCCTCACCGGAACCTCAAAGCAATGGGTCCACCTGATATTGGACTGGAACTTCTGGAACTATTAACCAAGATAAACCTATTCTCTCTATAAGTTAATTATCACAGGTATTTTTCTATAGTAATGCAAAGATATTAATACAAGACAGTATGTTGCTTCCATGTCCTTATCTTGTTCCATAGCCCTGAGAATACTGATCTGCATTAATTGTATTCCAGGTAATAATGTCAGTTTATTGATTCAGAAACTTTGATAGTTCAAATGGCAAATGTCAGCTGCTTATTTTCAGTAAAAAGCTCATCGTGAAAATGGTACCTTTTTTGGGATCAGTTCTGTGGGACAAGCTGTAAGTTAAATATTTTTCATTTATTCTTTATTCCTAACCAAAGCCATGTTAGGCAGGTATGGTCATTATCATCCTATCTTTACAGCTAAGAAACCAAAAAGATGGTCTGAATGAGAAACAGAAATGTCTGAGAGGGTACCCTAGTTTCTGAAACAAGCCATAAGATGGCAAAAATGAACACAGCTGGAGCGGATGGGATAGTGGAAAGGTTTCATTGTAATATTTCATTACTTGAGTGATTTCATATAAGCATCCAGGTTTTTATTTTTCTTGAAAAGTAGAGAACCCTGGCTACAGTATGTTAGAGCTGAATAGAATTCCCTGTAGAAGGGAAGTGAACTCCTTCCTGGCATGTCACCTAACTGGCTCGTGTCACTTACAATTTTTATACTACTTAGTATTTAAAGGTTTTTCTTTTGATGTGAAATCTTGTTTATTTGAGGGAGCTTAATGGATAAAATTTGTGATATTGAGCATTATGGAGAAAAGTGAGTATGAAATTCCCAAGTGGTTCAAGGATATGAAGTTAATTGGTTTCCATGAAAAGGATTTGTTTAACATAAACACTCAAGTTTAAGGTTGGAGGTTGCAGAGAAACAAAAATGAATTGAAGCAGTTTGAAAAGGGATAATTTCAGGTTTGTTTAAAATATCCAAGAAAACTCACAAGGAGAGAATCTTTCTTCTTCATGTGATTGAAACACCAGTCTCTCGCAGTCACTTGCGGTTCTGATGCATCCCAGTGACCACATGCCAACACGGCTCTTCTCCTGGCTTTGTTCCGTAGTGGTTCGTTGCCACATGACATTATATGTGTATTATTCCTCCATATCATAGCTAAGCAGGCACCTTGCACTTCTCTGTCCTTACACCAGCTTCATTTAGCTTTCTGCATAGCCCTTGCGGTGAATCATCCTGCCCTTTGATCCTCTCATATTCTCAGCCGAGAGTTGATAACAGCACACAGTATTCCACTGGTTCCTTTTGAAACTTCGTTATCTGTGAATATAAAATGTGTCTTGATATGCCGTGGACAGAGGTACCCATAAAGGGGAAGGTAGAGTACAGCGTAGATATGGATCTTTAAGGGCCTGCAAAAAAAGTGTAGCACGCCTTTACTGTGGACTTTGGGTATATCCTGACCCTCTCCTGGAGTCTGTGTTGGCACGCCCTCAGATGTGTTTTGCAAGCAGCATATTCTCGTTTGCTTATTTGCTTTTCTTTGGGTGAATTGCCTTCTCACTGATAGGAGGCAATTCTTCATTGGGTAATTCTTCATTGCAAAGGCAGCTTGGGCCATCTTTGAATGGCAAGAGAAAAAAGCTACATTCTGTAGAAATATATAATACATTAAATTCATTGATGATAAGCAGTCTACAATTTTAAAGGAAGGAAAGCCAGAAAGAGAACACCTGTACCAACCAAATATTGAAGAGGCTTTTTGGGGGGTCAGCATGGAGATGCCTTTGGTTGTGATCCCTGAAAAATTTTGTGCATATGACTCAAGAACATAGTGAGCTACATAAAGAAGCTACTGGAGTCCATTTACCCTAATTTAATTGGATTTTTGTGTTTATGCATTGGGGCATATAAAAATACTTTTATTGTGTTTTACTTTTCCAAGGTAAAATGATTTATAATCAGTATCCTCTGATGTATTCCTTGGATTTATTTATTTTTCCCAAGAAATTTGTCCTTTGACTCACCATGTGCGTGTTTGTCTGTCTTTGATCAGTTCCAGGAAAGTGCACACTTACACAAGACCAGATTCCTCCCCAGGACAGGCCTGTGCCTCTGTCTGCTGCAGATGGAAATCCCGCTGACCATAGAGAGCTCTGGGAGTGCAGGAGAGGGTGGAGCAGGGTGAAGGAATCAACACATTATTTCAAAATGCTGTCACAACATTTTAATGTATGTAGGAACTAGCACTTAAAGCCAATCCTTCACATGTTTTTCTTTTTTCAGATGTAGGCAAGCTGTGAAATGCTAAAGCAGAGAAACACACACACACATATACACAGACTTTACTCCCATGAGCCTAGGAAGATCTGGACTGGACTTCAAAATTGAGTTTAAGAACTGATATTTTTGGTTTTTTGTTTTGTTGGTAAGTAGGGCAAAGGATTTTTTTTAAATTGGTGTCTAGGGCAAATGTTAAACCTTAAAATGCAAAGAAAATTATATGATGGAGAATATCCTGCAAACAAAGTGAAACACATAAGATATCTTCTTTTGTCCCAGTATCTATTTCAAAGACATGGCAAACATACCTGCTCTTATTTAGTCTGAGTCATCATGAAGCCACATGAGGTGCTAGATGCCAGTAATTCCCTAACTGTTGGAATGAATGTGGAAAAAACTGAGCATGACAAATTGCCTTTTGATTTGAATTACTCTTCAGCTGGCAAAAAACAAAGTAAAATAAATAGTCATGGGAGCAGAGCAGCACAGATGTTCAGAAGCTGAGGACCCAATCAGCAGTTCAAGAATTCTTCATGCGTCATGCTTCCAAAGACGTGGAACTGGTGACTCATAAATGTGAACTTCAATTTTGGCCCTCGTGGGTGTCAGTAAATAACAGTTGTATGAAAGCAAAGTCTAATCTGCAGCTTCTTCCAGACTTGTGGTTCTGTATTTCCTAGAATGCTCCAACAACAAGTTTATATAACTGGTCCCAAGCTTTGGCAGCTGAAGAGTATTCTCCAGTCCAGTCATGAATGTGACTAAGAGGAAATAATGCATTCTATTTAAAGATGAGTGGTAGTGTCTATTGAGATATGAGACAGAAAATATGAACCTTTTGTAGAAATAAAGTTCTTCTAGGTCCCACTGAAGTTATAGGAAAGAGAGATGAAACTCTGTCAGGCAGACCAAGCTTATAATTGACAGGTTTTTATCTCTTATGCTGAATCTCATTTTAGAATCACAATTTCAACAATTTTATAATTATAAAATTTTCTACTTTTGATTCATTTTCTATATTTCCCCTCCATAGGGAGAGCTTTTTCTAGAGCTTTTCCAGTAAGTCACTTTTTCCTTTACATTCATTATTTATCCCAACCCAAGCTTACATGTACCAACCTTGACCAAGCAGTACATCATGTCTAAATATTGATTTCCTATAAAATATATTATAAATATATTTATATTTAAAGAAAGAAGAACCCTTTATTGAGGTTGTTTGTGAAAAGGTGATTAGGTCATGGATTAAAAATGGTGAATGAAACTGTGTAGATTACAGCAACAGCATAATTGCTTGAAATCAGGGGCCTTTATTACAAATATTTAGATCCCAGAATCCAGGGCAAGGAGCTCTGAATAGAGTAGGAAACTGTAAGTGTTCATGGAGTTCAATTTGGGCTTTGTTGTGTTCATTAAAAATGGTTTTTTGAAAGGGCTCTGTGTTCCCTCATTTACCATGGTGTTTCTGTGAAGTCACCACTTTTATTTAAAACTGTGGCATTCTGCACTGTCCAATCCATCAAGAAAGTTTGAAATAGCATAATGATTCCAAATATTGTTTTATAATCCTAGAACCAAGACTTTTTAGCTAAATGACTCTGCACATATTTCTTAACCTCATAAGGTTTCCACTTTCTTACCCATCATGGGAACACCATTGGGATGTACCTTACAGGGTCACAATGAGAATAAAAGAGATAATGTGTGTAACTCTCATGTCCAAAACAAAAGAAATAATGGAGGTCAGCTGCTGCTCCAGTAAGGTACCTCATGTTTTCCACAGTTTTGAAATTCAAACCCTCCCAGGCCTACATTAGCACTGTGTGTGTCCTCCCTTTTCTAATATTTCAGAACTTGCTTTAACATGAAAAAAAAAATCCCCCAAACCTGTGAGGAATTGACTTGACTTGCAAGTTTTTAGATAGGTTAAGTTTGTACTAGTCGAGGGAGTACCTGGCTTCTTAGCTGAGTCTTAATAGCTTTAACTTTCTTTGATCTTCCACACTGGATGAAAAAAGGGTATTTTCTAGTTCAAGACAATTTTTTATTGTTTCCTTTTTCAACTATCAAATAATCATGTTATATAAATTTTTAACATAGGCGATTAAAAGAATGAAAATGTCTATAGAAATTTTATGTACTTCTCATTTATTGGCAATTATGTTACAAGAAATTGGTAATTTTTTCTCTATGCTGGGATTTGGATATAGACACAGAGTTCTTTTATAAAGACCACCATTTTGAGCTTTTGATTATGGCTCATCTATAAAATTTGCTCCCAGAAAGTGCCATTAAACTCACTGCTCATGGGCTGCTGAGGTGTTAAGATGGTGATAATACATGCTTGAAAGATATGATGAATACAACATTCTGCTAACATTATATGTATGTGCATTCCTTCCAAGAGGCATCCTCTCTAATGTGTTTGATATGTCATATTCACTATGCATGCTTCCTTTAAAAATGCCTACAGCTGCTTTGTGTGCCTGTATCTAATTTACCTAAAGAAGAGAAGAAAATCTTGATATCAATAAAATACCTCCACTTCACTCCTACTACCCACCCTGTGAGGATGTTGCTATTGTTTCAATGAGTCCTGTAAAGCTTATGTGTCAAAAACCTTAATCCTTAGTGCCCAAGTATTAAGAGGTGGGACCTTGAAGAGGCATTAAGTTATGGAGGAACATTAATCACAAATTGATTGATGGTATTGTTGCTGGAGAGGCATATGGATAAGTTCAGCATCCTTCCCTATTTCATGGGCTTGCTCTTGTCTTTCTGCCTTCTGCCATGGAATGACACAAAAAGACAGGCTCTCACCAGAAGTAGGCCCCTTGACCTTGGAGTTCTCAGCATCCACAACCTTAATATCTTGACACCTGTACTTCATCAATTACCTAGTCTCAGGTATTTTCTTATAGCTGCATAAAATGGACACACACAGGGCTTGGCAAGGCCATTCTACAGGGATTCTGGAATCCTCCCATGCCCTCCCTTCCTAGCCAGTCTAAGTCATGCCTATCTCCTCTCTCACAACCACTAGCCATCCCTTCAAACTGGCTTACCTTCACTTTTCATCCATACCCACAGCAAGTCTGAATAACAGTACACGAAAATAGAAGTCTAAAACTGGACTCAAATGCCAAGAACATATAACATACCAGAAGAAAACATTGATATATTTTTGTCTCCCTACATAGAACTTCTCTGGATAAGAACTGAAAACTCCTACATCATGTGAATTTGACAGGGTATGCCAAGATTTAGGCATTTTCTTTCTAATGCTGTATTACTGAAGTTTTTGAAACAAGTCTTTTTGCTCAGTCATTTTGAAGAAGCAAATGCTTTATGAATTCTTAAAGAAATAGTGACCCAATGCCATATTAACAGATACTCTTTCAGAAGCCCATCTTTACCATCATCTCTGTCTAGACTGGCATCTTGCCTTTATCAAAACAATACAGAGGTTGTCTCTCTGCGTGGCCCACCCCTCACCTTCACAAACACACTTGTGTTGTCTGTGTCTTAAGAAGTGTACTCTCCTCTTTACTAATTACCCACCTGTCTCTTGGGAAGATATCCAGTTGTCCTTCCCACAGCATCTGTGTTAATTATTTGAAAGCTCACTGCCCACAAAGAAATTACATTTTAATTTTTTCCTACATACTAATACTCAGATTACATTTTCCAATAAAAATAAGTCAGAGAATTTTCCACAAATGACTTGATCACTCTACAGATTTTGCATCTGCAAAACAGTTGACATGTGGCCCTACTAAATTTTCCCAGAAATATTTACTCTTTTGGTTTACTTAGAAAATTACAAGGTGTGGTCAAACAGTACAATGAATGTTTAAGTTCTTAAAATATTTATTACGATAAAAGACACATGTCCGCTAATCCTCCTCAGAATTTTTCCCCTCACTCCAAACACACTTACTCATCATTCTTGCCATTTTCTGAAGCGGTTCTGGAAGTTCTCCTTCATGAGTGTCTTTCGTTTCGCTGTCCTGGCTGCCTCACTGTCCTGTACCAGTTCAAAACACTTACCCTTCGTGGTCGTTTTGACTTTAAGGACGAGCCAGAAGTTGCACCATGTCACATCGAGTGAACAAGGTGTATGAGGACACACTGTAATGCTTTTATTTGCTAGAAGTTGCTGTAGCCATTTTGAACTAATTCAGGTGATTGAGGCAGCCTCAAAAAGCCAGTCAAGAAAGTAGACTTCCAGAACTGCTTCAGAAGTGGAGGAGGACAATGGGATAAGTGTGTTCAAACTGAGGGGGGGTATTTTGAGGGACATTAATGGCAGTGTGTCTTTTACTCTAATAGATTTGTTTTTATTTTTAATTTAAACATTCACTGTATTTTTGGATCTCACTGCATATGCTGAAAACAAAGTTTAAGGACTTCAGAAACTGCCTTGAGGGTAATTTATATGTATGCCTTTGATGTGGCTGTAAGGGAAAAGACTATTACCAATCCCAGAACATACAAATAGAGAGTGAGAGGAAATGAGAATGAATATATGAAATCAGGAATTGAAGTAGATTTGTATAAGAGATAAGGATTTCTATCTTCAATAGAAATTGATTTTTTTCAGTGTTCAATTTATATAACCTAATATTTATTTTCTGTGTGGTATTGGTAGCAGTTGCTAGGTAATATCTTGTTTTCCAAATACTTTTAAGGTTTACTTACTTTAGGATATATTTTTAAATTATGGATTACACTAATGAAGCCCAATTGCATTTTTTGGGATTGATCTCATCTTGCATAGAAAAAAAACCTCAAGGGAAAAAACTTACTGGAATTAAACTTGTTGAAATTTCAGAATGGAACCAGTTTTTGAGATAACTACAGAAATAGTTTCTTCCTTTATAATTAGGTCTGAGGAGTTTGGTGGCATCAAAGAGAGACCTAGAAGTATGGACTTGGGCCTTTAAATTTTTGAAGTTAAATTTTATTTGTCTGTAACAACTTCATTCATCAGATAAAAGCACCTGACATTTTATGCAAGACTTAAACTCTTCAAATGCAAAATGTTTCCTTCTACACACTATTAAGTATATCGGGGCCACTTCACTATGGATTTTATTGATGTTTTTCTCCCTTTATTGTATGCAGGTGAATTGCTGATATCATCTACCAGAAAATGACCGCAAGATACGTGTTTTTTTTACAGATGATTCCATGTGCTTGAATCATTAACTTTTCATTGAGAAGAGGGCTATCTTTTAAATTTTAGCTCCACTGGCACCTGAAATCATATAATTTTTACTTATCAAGATACAGCTTGAAGCATTCTCCAAAAATAAGTTAGGTCTTATATTTTCTCCAGGCTCTGTGTCTTAGTTACTTTCTTTATTGCTGAGACAAAATACCTGACACCCAAAATTAAAGGAGGAAAGGTTTATTTGACTCACAGTCTGTAGAGGTTTCAGTCTATAGTCACCTGGCTCCAAGGCAGGGTGGCACACAGCAGAGGGGCACTGCAGAGCAGAAACAGTCCACAGCAAGCAGGTAGGTGAGAGCACATTAGCTCTTTTTCTGTCTCTTACATTTTATGCAGGCTAACCACCCTAGGATGGGTATAGCACTCACACTCTTAATTCTAGCCAGAACTATGCCAAACCAACCAAAGGACTGATAGTCCATGGCAAGCAGACAGGAGACAGAAAAGCAGCAAGCAGCAAGTAGAAGCAGCAGAAGCAGCCTGCCTTTATATTCCATGCAGGCTACCTGCCCTTTGAGTGGTACCACCAATACCCAAGGTGGAGTATCCTTAACCCCAGCATCACACACTTAATCCCAGCATCTCTGCAAAGCCCCACCTATTAGTACATGAGGCTTTGGGGGTCCATCTAGAACCAAGCCATAACAGTCTGTCGTTTCCTACCTAAAAAAAAAAAATAAAGATGTATTCACTCCATAATTGGTTCCCTAGATATGGTTCATTATGGCTCTGCAGATTATTCAGGGCTTGATCTCATTCATATATTACTTATGCCATTCATTTATATAACATAGGAATGTGCTTGAAAACATTGTTCATTTATGTTGTATTTTCTCATACTTGATTCAAAGAAAATATTGCCATATCATCAAAAATAACAGTGTACTCAAGGTTCTGAGTTCAATCCCCAGTACCAAAAAGACAAAACAAATGTAACAGTGTACTTTCCATCAGTTCTTCCTAGTGGCAAGAAAAAGTAATCTGTGGAACTTCTTTTTAAGTTGTAACAGCCCATAGAAGAAAAATAATGTGCCTTGTAAGATTTTCACATTATATTTTATAGAGTCTTAGATCTAGCCTGATGTACTTGTGTAATTGTGTGGAAAGTAATATATTTTATAATTTAAATTTAAGTATAGATATTATTTCTGGGTACTTTGTGTACTCCTGGGTCTTCTTTTATTGCATGATATACTTGTATTTTCTTCCATCATGATGTGACCACTTCACCCTCTTGACTTTGTCTCTTGCTCTTCACTTGGTCATTCTGTCCTTTGGTATTTATATTTTATATCTGGTATTTATATTATTATATCTGGTATTTATATTAGCTAGGTATTTATATTTCCTTGTCACTTGTGCCATAGCATGATTTACCTGTTTAAGACATTCATAGCCATGTGTGGATTTATATTAATAGCACTTAATACAGTAGGTTATAATTATTTGTTTGAATATTTCTTTCCCTGACCATGCTTCAAGCTTCTCAAGGTTAGCAACCATATTTAGATGCTTGGCTGTAGAATTAATATGACATAGTAGTGCTTAATTAATGATTGTGTGGTTTTTAAAAAAATTAGTATTTACAATAATAGCCAACATTTACTAAACAGATTGCTAAATGCTTCAGATAACATTGATTAATAAAACTGCTAATAGTTTTAAAACTTAAAAGTCTTTTCAGCTAGGCATGTGATGTTGATAGTACTCTTAGAAGCCATTGGTTAAGAAAGTACATAGTGATCTAAATCTACCATGAAGTTTTATATATTTAAAACATAATAATACTGTCCATAGGCATTTGTATATTAATGCTACATATATAAATGTGTACTTTATGTATACATGTGTTGATTATCATGGGTATTCAGCTTCGTGTACTTTTGTTTCCTGTATCGCACAGTTTCCTGTTTGTAGATCAGAGGCTACTGGTGTAATTGTTATTTGACACCTACATGTTGGACGCCTCAGTTTTCCCAAGACTGGCCCAGTTTTTCCTTGTTGTTTTATATAATTATTAATAGCATTCCTTTTTGCTATCAGAATTTCCTTGATTTGGACAATAACTTTATGGTTGCTCTATTTATTGTAGATATTTGCATTACATTTGTTTCATCTTTACCCACATAAATAAATAAAAGACAATGTTAGAATCATAATTTGCATCTTAAAATGCTTCATCCTTGTTAATACTGCTATGAATTTTATTTCAGTTCTGTTCTTTGTTATGGATAGTGGTACACACTTTGCTTTCTCATTTTTAGCCATTAAAACATCAGTGCAAGATCAAATGTGTGTGCAGGTATAGATGTGTGTATTTCATAATCATAGCAAGTTAGAAAAATACTTACCGTGGAGCCTCGCTAACTGGAGTATCTAATCTCACATTATCTGTTACTCCATTCCAATGTCTCCAATGTTGTGTTCTCTATTTAGTTTTCGCTACAAAGACTTAAGATTCTCATGCCTCCATAAAATTCCTATTCTTAGCCACAGACCGGAGAAGTGTAGCAACTTTTCCCTCTGAACTCTACCTTATTTTCTGATCATGGCACCTCCACACTCTGTTCCTTGCCCACCACACAGGCATGACTTGGCTTTTGCATTCTTTCCAAGGTAGTCAGTTGTCTTGGGGATGTCTGGCTCCTGACTGCAGAGTGCCTTAGTCTCCTGAACCCTGAATCTGTCATCTACAATAGACCTTCAAGCCACCAGCCAGAGCCTCCTACTTCTCCCTAAGGGACTTTAATCCTCCCTCTTGCTTTGAGGGAAGTTATCTTCCACTCTTGGCAATTCTCTCTGCTTCTGAAACTATTGGCGCTGCTTCTGGTGACTCAACCACTTCTCATTGTTCCAAGTCAAATCTCTCCTCTTATTTCCATCAAAATGGGAAAGAGAGGGCGGGCGGGGAATTTATTTAGCTCAGTGGTTTTGCCGCCTGCTGGGCAAACGCAAGGACCTGAGTTTGATCCCTGGTACCAAAAAAAAAAAAAAAGGAAAAGAGATTCTTTTTGTGTACAATTAGACCCCAGAAGAGGTTGCCGGCTCTGTTAGATATTTGGCCTTCTTCTCGATTTCTTAGATAAAGTCCTCTGGCCAGGGTTGAAGGATATTTATTTAACTGGTAGCACTGAAGGTCACCTTCTTAGGAGCACCCTAGAGTGTAGTATGTGCCTCACCTGTCTCCAGAGTTGAGGGTAGTCTTCATCTTCCTTCTTTCCTCAAGAGTCTTATTCTGACACCTGAAAATCAGCCAAACATTCTCTTTACTTGAAGCCCTAGGAAGGTGAGGCTCACGGACTGGACCACATAGAACTAACATGACATCCCAGATTTCTCAGGGTGGGCGTACAGAATAGAGTCTGTGTCTATTGCATATTTTATAATTATTTTATGTATAATTTGAATTCTATAACTGGTTAGTACTTTAACTTAATGAATATTTATATTTTGACATGTTAGTACACATGATTGCATGTTGGCTGTTGTAAAATATTAATTCCTCTAAACTAGACGTATTAGATGAGAATTTAATATTTTTCTAACTCTGGTTAAATCTATGTGTATGTGTACGTGGTGCTTCATTAACTGATTCGTATTGCTAATCTTCCATTGATTGTCTTTTCTTTGATATTATGCAAATAGCATGAATTCAGCTATTAGCTTTCCCAGGGAAAATGAAATCTACTTCTACAGCTGGGAATAATTTAGTCCTTGGCCAGGAGCTCTTTAGCTATCTTGGGAAAAAAATCTTTTTTGATCTAACAGTTTATTACAAAAATGATTCAGGCTTCTGTTTACATGATGAGAAAAACAAAATAAATGATATTATTTTGTTGGGAAACTGGGACTAAAACGCCTTCAAAGCCACTTGGAAATTCCAAATCTTCTTGAGCTCTTTGGTTTCCTTCAGAAGAAAATGCAGATTTAATGCTCTCTTCAGATTATGTTTGTGTTTTCTGTCTTCCTTCAGTCTTTCTTAATGAAATTTATCCCTCTTGTTGTTACTAGTTTATTCTCACATTAAAGTTTTCCCAGAAAATGACACACATCGGTTTCTGGAAGGCCTTAAAATTATGATATATTGAGTGATAATGCAGTGAATTTATGAGTGTTACATTTTCTGCTTTTTAAAAAGCTAGGGGCAATTTAGTGGGAAGATGCTGAGCAAAAATACTCTGAGTTAAAAACAAGAAGAAAAAAACCTTAAGTGGAATTTCACATTTTTAAAAAAGAAATTGAATACTATATTAGAGTGAATAAGACAGCCAACCAGACTATTTCTACACTCAGCCATCACACACATATATAAAAAGAATAGCAAGAAATAAACAAAAGGCTGATGAATCTGTGTTAAATACTGGGTCCAGGCCAAAGGAATGAGAAGTGAAAGTCTGGAACTCAGATGATTCAACAGAATGCAGGTTGAAAACCCAAAACCAACAATCGATGACTTGCAGCAATTTTTGACCTCAGAGCCTTTTAGAGTAAGATAAGCAGATTTCAATTAAGAATGTTTATTTTGAGCTGAGCTGTGCTGTTTAGGATCAGGGTATTATTTTGCATAATATCTTTTTCTTTAGTTAAACTGAATGTAGGATAAGCAAGATTTTTCAGATAAATTTATATGTCAACAATTCTAACAAATTTGTTGCAATTAAAATTTTCCCTAACAAAACTAAAATATAAACAATAAACTTGTGGTCAGTTTACTATGAAAATCACTAACCAACTAATGATTTTTCCCTTTACGCAGACCAATGATGGTCTGACCTACCCTGAACAGTACTTACTGTTTGCTTCCTAAAATGCAGAAGAGCCTTTTGCAGAAAGTTTCACAAACCTTGTGCCTGCAGACCAAAACTCTGAATTCGAAGTGAGGAGTTGCACTCTGAAAAAATTCTAGAGATCACTTATATAAACCGTGTACATATAGTTAGCACTGCTGTATGACAGACTTAAAAATGGTCAAGATGGCAAATTTTATGTGTTTGTTTTTTACTGCAAGAAAAAAATAAAATCCAAATTCTAAGTGTAGCATTCAGGTGTGATCTGGCTTCTCAGATGTCTTTGTAGCCTGATCTTTTGCTTTTTCATTCAACAGATCTTTTCAAATACGTATTACATGCCAGAAACACATTGTGTACAGCAATGAACAAGACAGGAATGGCCCCATATGTAAAATTAAAGTCAACTATCACTAGACTGGAAAGACTATTGTATCTGTTCTTTTTCCTTGTGCTTCTCCTATAGATACCTTTAGCAGTCTTCGCACATACTTGTCATTTGTGTACTTTCACAGCTTTGTAATACTCTGTAGTCTTCAGTGTCTTCCTAACTTCCCACTCTGCTTCTGAAATCCTTATCCTTTCGAGACCAGTCAGTAGTCCTTTTATCTTTAAGATGCCATTCAACCATAGCCTTGGAGATAGAGACTGTCCCTTTGACTACCATATTGTGTTGTGTTTCTTAGCTTTCTTTATGCCCTGGGCCTGGTCCCAGTTTGGTGCTTTCTAATGGACGCCAAAGAATGTTAAAGGAACTCCATTGAAGTATCTTGAAAAATCTTTTCCTAGTGCATACCATAAACATTGTTTTAATCATAATATTGACTCTCTTTCCTTTGTGGCTCCAAAGTTTCAATTGCAAACACCAAATGTCACATACGCATTGTTGAGTGGACTTTAACTCATAGGCTTGTGAAGGAGCTGAAAGAGCACAGGGATATAGCCATAGAGTAATGCATGAGGGCCATTGCCTCATTGGCTGTGCTCTCGTACCCAGTACCTCCCCTGAAGCAGTAGAAACATCAGATGGGAATTAGATGTATTTTGCCACTGGGGCATGGGAGCACATTCATTTTTCCCCACTGACATTAATGCATAATTCCTGTTGTATCCTCTTATCCACTGAGCACTCCACGTCATTCTTTGTAAGCTGCCATGAGGACTCCTGTGTTGATGTTGAGAGCTGTGAAGATGAACCTGTTAGCAGCAGCAGAAAGGAGCCTTGTGCCCGAGAGCTAACACCAAGAGGACTCCTCGCCTTATTAATGTTGCTCTACAGAGCCACAGCTAACGACTCGTTTTCAGTGAAGATTTTTATTCTGACTTTTGGTTCTTCACCCAGCTTTAGGAGGAGGAGTAACAGCTTTGGAGTCATTAAATCTCTTGGAACTATGGCTTTTTGAGTTAAAATTGTTGAGTTTGGGGAAAGCAAAAGAAACTTTCAAGCCAGGCATGGTGGCGTGTGCCTGTAGTTCCAACTGTGTACTGGGTGGGCAGAGAAGGAGGGTCTGCTGAGCCCGAGAGCAGCGAGCAGCCTGGGCAGCACAGTGAGACAGCGAGACGTAGCTACAAAACAAACTAGCAAAATGATTCTTTCGTTATACCTTAAGGGCTGTTCTGATCAGATGGAAAGCACCTCCCTTTGGGAGTCACAGGATTTCCCCTCATGGAATTTTACTGAGGTATAATTGACAAATAAAAGTTGTATGTATGTATGACATACAACGTGATGTTTTGATATACCATTATAAAATTATTCCCACTAACTAAGTAACATACATCACATAATTACCTTTGCGCGTGCACGTGTGTGTATGTGTGTGTGTATAGTGAGACCATTTAAGACCTACATTCATAGCACATTTCAAGTACATAATTTAGTTTCATTAACTGTAGTCACCATTCTGTACATTAGGTCTTTAGAATGCATCTCTCTTGTCTAACACTGTGTACACCTTTCCATTATGTCTCTTTACCTCACCACTCAGCCCCTGGCAACCATTCTCTTACTCTCTTCCATGAGCTCTATTTTGTTTTTCAGATTCTGCCCAAGTGTAAATAGAACCATGCAGTATTTGTATTTCTGTGTCCTGGGCATTTATAATACCCTATAGCTTCATCTATATCATTGCAAATTTCAGAATTTTCTTTCCATCGCATTTTCTTTATCCATACATCTGTTGCTGGACATTTAGGTTGATACCATTTCTTGGTTTTTGTGAATAATGCTACAATGAAAATGGGATGACAGATATTTCTTCAGTATATGGATTGCATTTCCCCTAGAAATATATTCAGAAATGGGATTTCTGGATCATGTAGTAGTTTTAGTTACTTGCAGAAACTCTTACTGTTTTCAGTAGCAGCTGTATTAATTTACATTCTCATCAACAGTGTACAAGGGGTCACTTCTTTCTGCATCTTTGCCAGCATTTTCATCTTTCTAACAGTAGATATGAAATGATATTTCACTGTAGTTTTAATTTGCTTTCTCTGGTGATTAATGACAATGAGTATTTTTCATATACCTGTTGGCCATTTGTATGTCTTCTTTTGAGAAATATCCCATTTTTAAATCAGGTTGTTTTCTTGCTATTAAGTTCTTTGAATTCCTTATATATTTTGCATAGTACCATTAATCAGATGTGTGATTTGCAATCATTGTTTCCTGTTCCATAGATTGTCTCTTAATTCTGATGTTTCTGTTGCTGTGCAAATGTTTTTTAGTTCGATGTCATCACATTTATATATTTTCACTGTTGTTTCTACTTTTGGGGGCTCATGTTCAAAGCAGTCTTTGCCCAAACCAATGTGAGAGTTTTCCCCACCTTTTCTTTTAGTAGTTTAACAGTTTCATTTTTTACAGTAACTCTTTAATCCATTTTGAAGTTGATTTTTATAAGTGATGAGATAAAAAGGATTCAATTTCTGTCTTCTGCTTGTGTATATTCCGTGTTCCCAGCATCATTTATTGAAGAGACTATCTTTTTACCCTTGTATGTTCTTGGCCCCTTTGTCAAAGATCTGTTGACTGTAAATATGTGGATTTTTTTCTAGGTAAAAGTAACAGGCTTCTAGTGGAATTTTATAACTGTGGTGGTTTCTTAGGCTGGATGATAGAGCTGATTTTTTACAAAACAGGTTTTTTTTTTAGTTACTTAAATTCTTTTATTGGTACATTTTAGGTATACAACACATTTACATTTCTCATTGGGAACTTGTACCTTTACATGATGCATCTTGGTTCTTATTTTTTCCCCATTCCTAGCCCTCCGTTCACCCCTTCCACCCTTCCCTATTTACAAAGACTTTGTTTCCATTTTTTCCATTTCTCAGCATTTTTCCTTTCCCTTCTTCACTTTCCCCTGCCCCTCCCACCACCCCTACCCCTTTGGACCTTTTCTTCCTATTTTGCATTATCAATTATTCATTCTAATCATTGGTACATTTTAGGTATACAATATAATGACATTCATCATTGGAAATGTGCAACTTTACATAATCTCTCTTGGTTCTTATTTTTCCCCCTTGCCCAGCCCTCCCTTCAACCCCTCCATCCCTCCCTATTAACAATGATTTTGTTTCCATTTTTCCATTTTCTCATATTAATTCCATTCCCTTCTCTCCTTTCCCCACCCCTCCCACTTCCCCTTTCCCTTTGCCCCTTTTCTTCCTATTTCACGTTATCTATTATATGTTTTAGTCCTTATTTACACTTTCAGTTTCTGACACTAGAGAAACTTCGGTATTTATACATGTGTGTCCTATTTATTTCCCATAAGAGTATCGCCTCAATGTGCATCCATTTAGCTATAAATGTCTCCATAATTTCTCATTTTTTAAGGCTGAGTAGTACTCCATTTTATAAAAAAAAAAAGATTTTCTTTATCCAGTCTCCAGTTGATGGGCATTTGGGCTGTTTCCAAGTTTTAGCTATTACAAATTGTGCTGCTGTGAACATGGGTGCACATATATCACTGTGGTATGATTCTTTTAATTCTTTAGGGAAGATTCCCCAGCAGGGGAATAGCTGGGTCAAATGAGATTTCCAGTCCTAGTTCTTTGAGGTATCTCTATACTGATTTCCACAGTGCTTGCACCAGTCTACACTCCCACCAGCAGTGGAGCAGGGTTCCTCTTTCCCCACAGCCCCACCACCATTTGTTCTTGGTTGATTTCATGATAGCAGCCATTCTTTCTGGAGTGAAGTGGAATCTCAGCGTTGTTTTCATTTGCATCTCTCGAATGACCAGTGATGTTGAACATTTTTTCATGTATTTATTTGCTATTTCTACTCCTTTGTCTGAGAAATGTCTGTTCATTTCAGATGCCCATTTTTGGATTGGGTCTTTAAATTTGGGAGGTCTGATTTTTTTAAGCTCTTTATAGATTCTAGATAGTAGTAGACCTTTGTCTGAGGAAGAGCAGGTGAAGATTTTTTCCCACATTGTGGGTTGTCTCTTCACACTGCTGGTGGTTTCTCTTGCTGTGCAGAAGCTTTTTAATAAGAAGAGATCCCACTTGTTGATTGTTTGTGCTAGTTCATGGGCAACTGAGGTTTTGTTCATAAAGTCTTTTCCTACACTAATGGCTTCAAGAGTTCTACGTAATCTCTGTTCCAGCTGGTTCAGCATTTCTATTCTAATATTTAGATCTTTAATCCATTTTGATTTTAGTTTAGTGCATGGTGAGAGATATAGGTCTAGTTTTAATCTTTGACAAGTTGAAACCCAGTTTTTCCAACACCATTTATTAAAGAGGCTATCTTTCCTCCAGTGAGGGTGTTTGGCTCCTTTATCAAAGATGAGGTGGCTGAGTGTGTCTGGCGTTGTTTGTGCATCTTCTAATCTGTTCCACTAGTCCTCAGGTCTGAAAACAGGTATTTTTAATTGTGTTTAAAAAGCACATAACATAAAATTTGTTATCTTAACAGTTTTTAAGTGGACACTTTAGTAGTGTAAAACATACTCACGTTGTATAGACCTCTAAATCATTTTTATCTTGAAAAACTGAAATGCTGTAAACAACTTTCCATCCTCTCTTCCTTTAGTCATTGGCAACTCCAATCTATTTTTCATTTCTGTGAAGTCGACTATTTTAGATACCTTATAAAAGAGGAATAAAACCCCAAATGACACCTGTGACACACCCCAAAGTGTACTTTACTGATCCCTAGGGGTCTCTGAAGCCAATCAAGTTGCCCGTCAGTTTTGCTGTCACAGCCCTCATCCATAGGTAGTGCTGCAGTTAGTTTTGTATCTTGACTGCTGTGGAGAATGCCACAGTGTATATGAGACTGCACCTGTCTCTTCCAGACTCTGTTCAGTTCTTTTGAGTACATACCCAGAAGCAAGATTGATTGCTGAGTCATATTTCGAGTCTGTATTTAATGTTGTAAGGAAATGCTATAGTGTTTTCCAGAAGGACTGTACCAATTTACATTTCCGCCAACAGTGTACAAGAGTTCCCTTTTCTTTACATCCTCACCAGTACTTGTTATTTTCTGTTTTGGATTTATTTTTTATTGCAGCTATCCTACTGGGTTTGAGGTGGTATCTTTTGGTTTGTGCTGGCTTTTCTTTTAGAATTAGTGATACTGGCCAACAGGACTGGCTTTGACATTTCATACCACAATTTATAGAGGAATTGTCTTTGGTTGTCTACTTAGACGTGGTAGTTTCTGTTACCCAAATAAGTACAGACTGCAGAGTCCAATTTGTGATATAATCCAACTTCCATAAAATCAATAATAATAATAATAATAGAATGGGGGGATGGTTTTCAACTTTACTGTATAGTAAAACTTCAGTTAGCTATTTAGCATATTCCTTATTGTTAACTGCACAAGTGTATAAAGGTATTTTCACTTAAATGTTTCACAAATTGAACAAGGATTGCTGGAGAGATGCAGAGAGCCTGTTTGACCATGAGTCGGGTCTGCCTGATGCGAACTGTGAGAGGGAGGATGTCTGGTTTGTATTGTGCAGCCCTTCCTGTTGTACTTGAGAAAATATAAGCAATTTCAGGAGGGAGGATCTGCAGGTTGCTTGGAATTGCATGGCGATAGAGTCTGTTTCTATAAATTATTAAGGACATGACAGGCTCAGAAACTAGTATAGAACCCAGGGAAAATGTCGGCCCTTTTTTTCCTAGGAAGTACATGCATTCCGTAGTTTCCACAGGACCTGTCATCTCAGGGACTATCAGTGTGTTCCCAAGCTACATGTAGTCAGCTTCTCCATTACAATACAGCTAGATCTTGGGTGACTGCAAGGCTAGCTGTGAAAAATTATCTAGGCCATCTATTTTTAGAATCAAATGTTTCCTAAGCACTGAGAAAACAGTTATGCTTGTGGGATATTTTAATAAATACTGTTGGTTTGGGTGACTATACATGTTATTATTTATTGGTGATTTCTGAAGCTTTCCCAAATTAATTAATTATATCAAAGAAAGCCCAATAAATAATTGGTTGCCTTTTAAGACATGAGCTTTACTGAAGATTTATTTTTAAATTTAAAATGATATTTTTACTCGTGGAAGAACACGAAATAAAGTGAAATGTCAAGATTGCCTTTGGGACTTTTATAACGTTTTAAATTTAAGAAGTACTTCATTTTTACCCTAATCACAATATCAAGACTACTAATCATTACCTCAAACAATCAAGAAGTTATTACCTGAAAATAGATTGCCAAATTTCAGTCGATATTTAATTTTTTAAAAGGGTATTAACGAGAGTGGTACTGCATTGATGTTTCCTTTTTAAATTTGTTTTTGAAGTTCTCTACTGACAGTAAAATTCATACTCCATTTGTCTAACAAGCCCTACAGCTGGAATTTCCTAAGAGCACTGTCCGTAATGATTATGGCAAAATTCCAACATTTTCCAGTGGGGAACATGGTTTTATTCTTTTTAAACTGTTGACTCTTGGCAAAAGCAAGCACTCTAGTTAAATAACTAAGCAAATGGTTTATGAGACAGGCTGCAGTCCTTCAGAAGGATCCATAAAAAGATAGCTGGCTAATGACTTAGCACCATTTGTGGCCATGCACATCAAAGATTAACCACTGGGCCGGGGATTTAGCTCAGTGGTTCCACCACCTGCCTCACAAGCGCAAGGACCCGAGTTCGATCCCTGGTACCAAAAAAAAAAAAAAAAAAGATTAACCACCAAGGATTCTAATTCCACCCGCTACCTCTTAATGAGTTTCAGATGTGGCCCCATCAGCCTTTTTTTTCTACATGACTTTAGTAGCATCTGAATGGAGTGGCTGTCTAATGCTCTGCACAGTAATATGATTAATTCTACAGAGGGGGTTTTTGACCCCCAGCTTGTCCCAGCACTGACTATGCAGTATGCAAAGGGACACTTCAGTAGTGTTTCTACCAGTAGCAGAGTAGTCTCAGCCCTAAATCCATCATCGATTGTATTCTAGTTTTAAGTTCCTGTCAGATTTACTCTGCACTAAATATACATCCTGATCAAGCAGGGTTGGAAAAAGAGATATACTCCAAGCTCATTAACTTTCTAATGGTCTCTAGGAACACTAGAGCAAGGAAGATTGAAAATCAGTATCAAATACAAATATCCGTGAATGAGAAGAGACTGGTTAAATAAATCAGAATGTATCCATAGGGTGCGAAGGAGTGGGCAATGAATTACTTGCTTCAGTCAGGCCCAAGCTGATGGAGGCCTCACCTTCCTTATTGCATGGCCTCTGAGGTTGCTGTAAGTGTCAAGATTCACCCAGCAGATAGCAAAAGAGAGAGCATGCAGAGCGAAAGATTTTCGGAGGCCCTGCCACCAAATGGCACTTACTCCGCTAATCAAGGACTTGATGGCATGGCCATAGGTAATCGCAAGGGAAGCTGGGAAGTCTAGTCTCCCTACCAAGAGGAGGAGAAAGAAGATTAAGAACCTAAGTCTCCCAGTGTGTCCTACAAAGGTGATGGGAATTAGTTAGAGGAAGAGCAAGAGCAGGACTGAGACTTTCCATTGAATAAATCTGTGTGTGTGTGTGTGTGTGTGTGTGTGAGATGAACAATGTGAATATATGATTCATTTGAAAATAACATATATTTTTCAGAAAAAAATAAAGCCATTGTCGATGCAACACGTGGAACCAGTCTCCTAATTATAAATCAAGTATTCCAGTCAGAGAATTTTGTCCTGTATTATGACCTGTAATAAGCACACCATATTCCTTTGAACCAAGCTGGTTCCAAGGGCAAGCCTCTCCAGGACCTGCATTCACTGCATTGGTGGGGTTTGTTTTCTCCTTTCTTGTCTGGGACTCCTTTCCCCACAGTTGGCAGACAGGAATCAGCCGGATAGGATCAAAGTTGGCTTTGCCTATGTTTAACTGGAGAAGGCATCTGAGCAGCCCCTTGTAAGAGTCTCTGCAAGGAACCCTCTCAAATCTGAGCTAGGGTGTGACAGTCATGACACCTAAGAGCTTCATGTGACCACATCTGAAAGTGAGAAGCATGTCAGCTCACTCCCTCTGCTCAGTTAGCTTCAGAGCCCCATATTCCTCATCACGGAAAGACCCAACCTTCTTAGTCCAACAGCCAGTGCTCTGATCTGACACACGCCTGTGTTTCCAACTTTGTGTCTTGCCAGTTCCTTTGATGTTTCCTGTGACTGGAACCAGAGTTTCTCAAACTGATGTCCTACTGCATAGTTCTCAGGGGGCATTAACAGGTGTGCTATAGACAAAAAGCACCACATAAGCAAATATATTTGTGAAATATCACACTGCAAACCAAATTACTCCTTGGGCGTATCTCCGTATTGAAGGCTGAGATTACGAGCTGCAGCTTAGACGCTTGCTTAATTTTGTTTATTCTAGCATTTACCAAACTCAGTTGAATGCAGAAAAATGCACTGCACCCCACCTGAATCCCCTTGGTGGTGCCCTGATACACAAAACATCCATTGGGACCCCCTGAGTGGTCCGATCTCCTAGCACTGGGCATGAGGAAAGCTGAGCAATTGACTGGTGCCTCACATCCTATTTCTGTTCAACCACACGGCTATAGGATTCTGTGTCCATCCCTCCCTGAATGTTCTGTATGGAACGCATCTTTCCTACCACTGTATAGTGTGTGTTTTTTGATGTATCATACATATTTCTCCTTGATGGTATTCTATTCATTCTGGAGAATCCCAGTGTCAGGTATAGTGCTTGACTTGATATGATATTATGTTATTTACTTCTCTTTAGCTTGTAGGTTTGGACTGCAATAATAAGAATACCATAGATTAGGAGCTTAAACAACAATTCATTCTTTTGGTCCTGAAGAATGAGAAGTCCAAGATCAAGTCCAGTTTGCAGAGGCAGACTTCTTGCTGTACCCTCACACTCAGACACAGAGAAAGGAAGCAAGCTCTTTCCTTTCTTATAATACCGCTAATCCCATCACAAGGGCTAATTATATCTCCCAAAGGCCTCACTTCAAATAAAGTCACACCGGAGATCACAGTTTCAACATAGGAATTTTGGAAAGAAACATTCAATCTATAGCACCCTTCTTTTTTTTCTCTGTGTTTTACAGATAGGAAAATGTTTCAATTTTTATTTTATTTCAACATTTAGCATGCATATGTGCCTTAAAGTATAAAGCTTATGGGTATCCTGTTCTTAGAAGACACTTACAACAGTTAAATTCAAATTATCTTCCTTCCATGTTGTTCCTTTTTTACGTTTACATTTTTTTGTGTCTTCCAAACAAGTGATATTATTATTATTGTACCTCTCTTTGAGATAGTTAATTATTTTGTTGCTGCTGGAGATCAAACCTAGAGCCTCATATATATGTATATGAGGATGTACATTGTACCACTGAGCAATACCCCCAGCCCTATTATATTTATTTTAAATAATTGATGCTAATTTATATATAAACTCAGGTTTATGGATTTCTTTACCATTCCTTCTTATGTCTCATTTCTTTCCTCTGCATTAAGTTTCTTTCTTAGCGTCTTTCAGTACTTGTTTTGAAACAAGGGCATTTTAATGGAGAAAACTGTTAATATTTGCCTGAAAATGCTAAATGCTCTTATTTCAACATAATACTTAAATGATAGTTTATCTAGACATGGAATTAAAGACCATTTTGCCAGTTCACTAATCCTGCCTTTAAATTGGCTCTAAGTAACTGTTTAACACAAGTATGGAGAAGTGGGTTTCTTTTCTTTTTTTTTTTCTCCTTAAATTCAGGTACATTTTGGTTCTTTGTTTTCATCTGCCTTTTTAATTCATAGCCTTTGCTCTTTTTCATGTTTCTACTGCTTAATTCCTTTTTTTGACTTTAATATTTTAAGTGTACTTATTTTACATCTCACTATAATATTTCTTTTATCAGAATTTCCCCAAGAACTCTGATCCTGCTGTTTATTTTGTAAACTAATTCCTGCCCTGGATGCACAATTTTCTTTTTCAGTTTATAATGTGGGATCTTGCATTTATGTTTCATTTATGTATTTATCACATAATCAGGGATAATCCAGGGTGCCCTGAGCGCCTACCCCCTAGAAAAGTTTTGTGATTGTTCCTGTTTTCTGGGAGTTATTGGAACACGTGTGTACTTCATGTTTATTTAAATTTCTAGCATGTTACTTTAAATTCAGCCCCCTCCCAGCCTGAGTGGAGAGAGTCCCATAGATACGAATTTTTTTTATTTGGTACCGGGGATCGAATTCGGGTCCTTGTGCTTGCGAGGCAGGTGGCAGAACCACTGAGCTAAATCCCCGCCTATAGATAGAAATTTTAAGGAGAGAAGTTTTTCCCTAATCGGAGACCCAGCTAAGATGATCAGCTGATCCCTGTAGTCCATCTCAGGCCTCCCGGCCCCGCTCCGGAACCCGCACTCAGCTCGGCCAGGGGGTGGGACCCTGGAATTTCTATTTTTAGTTTTTTGAGGAATCTCCATACTGATTGTACTAGTTTATATTCCCACCAACAATGTAGAGGGGTTCCTTTTTCCCCACACCTTGCCAGCATTTTTCGTTTTGTGTCCTCAATAATGGCTATTCATATTGGAGTAAGATGGAATCTCAGTGTTGACTTGATTTTCATTTCTCTAATGGCCCAAGATGCTAAACATTTTTTCATGCACTTACTGGCCATTTGTACTTCTTCTTTTGAGAAGTATCTATTCATTTCATTTGCCCATTTTTCATTGAGTCTTTTTTAAAAGTTCTTTATATATTCTAGATACTAAAATACTAGAATACTCCTTGGTCCAAGGAGTGAATGGCTGGCAAAAAATTTTTTCCCATTTTGTAGGCTGTCTCTTCACTCTGATAGTTGTTTAATTTGCTTTGCAGAAGCTTTTTAATTTTGATATAATCCCATCTGTTGATTCTTGGTATCTTTTGTGAAATTGGGGTTTTGTTCAGAAAGTCCTTACCTATGCCTGTGTCTTCAAGAGTTTTAACAGTTTATCTTCCAGCAGATTCCATGTCCATTTTTATAGTTAGGTCTTTGATCCATTCTGATTTGATTTTAATATAGTGTGATGGAAATGGGTCAAGATTCATTCTTCTGCTTGTAGATAACCAGTCTTTCCAGCACCATTTGCTAAGGAAGCTGTCTTTTCTCCTCTGTATGCTTTTGGCACCTTTCTCCAAAATCAAATGGCTTAAGGTACATGGGGTTGTGTCTGCATCCTCAATTCTACCCCACTGGTCAACATGACTGACTTTTTTGTCAGTACTATACTGTTTGTATTGCTGTAGCTTTATAGTATAACTTGAAAAATGGGATTATATTGCCTCCTGGTTTGCTGTTTTTGCTCAGGAATAATTTGGTTATTCTGGGTGTTTCGGGGTTCCATATAAATTTTAGGATTTTTTTCTAGTTATGTAATGAATCCTGTTGGTGTTTTAATTAAAATTTCATTAAATCTATATGTCATTCAAAGAATATTTGTTATATGTTAGAAACTATTTCTTAGTGTTTTGTAAGCAGAGGCTTCAAGCTAATTATTCTGCCACAGTGCCATAATCTGAGGTTTAATACATGTTAAGTGAGTGGATGAATGTGTAGATGAAGTATAAGAACATGTGGCAGAGAGAAAAGAGTAAGAGAGGCAGAAAGTGCAGTTGTGGTTTGTTGCTGCTCTGTATGTCCAGAGATGCTCTGTCAGACATGGAAGCCACTAGCTCTCTATAGCTGGTTAGTACTCAGAAGTGGGGATGAAATGAGACAGGCTGACAGTGTCCAATACAAGTTAGATTTTGAATGCTTAGCAAGAAGGCAGAATGTAAAATATATCAGGAATGTTCCCAATTGTTTATATGTCAATGTAATTTGGATTTGGTTGGTGAAAATGAAATATATTAAAATTAATCTCATCAGTTTCTAGGAAGTTTTGGGAATTTTGCTCATAGAGCCCCCTTTTCTATTGGCCAGCACTAGTATACATGGTCAGTGTGCAGTGAACATTGGTTGAGTAAGTGGAAAGGCAGTTAGCAGCCACACATTGTGTCTCTCATTCCAAAAGTGATTACAAGTTCCACAATCTTAGCATTCATGGGAGAATAAGGTGCAAGAGTAGAACTTAGTTCATTGCTGTATGGCAAATTTAGAGGGAAAGTAGTTGGGGGAAGGAGTTTAACTAAATGCTTTTGACAATCCCTTGAGTAGTATAAATGTATCTTCAGTAATACTCTTGCAGAATATTTTGTCACACTTTGTTTAAGTGATATAGAAAAGGTTTTGACATGATATATCATGAAAAGCGCTTCAGGAAAGGAATCTCAAAAATGCAATAAAAAACCTTCTCAACTTGATATTGGCTTTTCTCTAGTATTTTAGCCAATCTGCTTTCCTAAATCCTCTTTTATTTATTCACCCTTTGGACATAGAGAATGAAGAGGGTGTGCTAGAATGAGAGAGATGCTGTACACTCAGAGCTTTTGTTTCATTACATAACTTTCAAAATTTACATGGTCATTGCATGGTGTTCTACCTTTGGGCTAAAAATGAGCTCTACCCAGCCAAGGCAGCCAACCAAGGAGTTTCTAGAGGCATCACCTTATGTCCCATCTGTGCATAGCTGCGAAGCCTGCCATGTGACATTTCTAAGAATGCTCTGCCACGTTCTGCCTTCTTCACCCTGTACCCCCACCCCCCACAAGAGCCCTCTAACCAAGTCTGTATGTTCTTTTTTTAGTGAGGTGGTGGGGGTAAAATCATGACAGGGGATCACAAGCTAAAGGACCTGGGGCATCCTGGGAGCCACTATCCTTTCAGCCTGCAGAACAAACCCCAGTGCAAAGAGACCCTACTCCTTAGTTTCAATTGGACACCAGTTGATTATCCCCAGGGACCTTTTTTGCCTGCCTTTCTGTCCCATCACCTCTTACGTAGTTGGCACCCACATCTTCGCACTTTTCCTTTGGCCTCCAGTTGTTGCTGTCATTGTAGCTGCTGTCCCAGCATTCTGCTGAGACAAGAAGAGAATGTGTGTGAGGCACAAATTCTTCTGCACTCACTGGTGGCAGGGGTAGTTAGCAAGGTGTGTGGCTCAGCTGAGGTCAGCTGAGGAAGCTTTTTCTGTCTTGCACAATGCCTCAGAAGTTTATTTCATTCAGTTTTTTCCCATCCTTGAGGTACTGACATGGGGCCCAGGTGCAGAGGGAATTTGGCATCAGACATTACTAACGGCTTCATGTCCACTTGTTGAGCTTCTGCCTGTAAGAACGCGACACATCTGTTCCCGAAGGGCCAATGTTACGTTATGGAGATGGCCATGTGGACCAAATGATTAAAGCATGTGGAAATGGAAAATACAGCTGTCTCTGAGGTAGAATTATCTGTCACTTTTATCAGATGGGCTCCTGATTTAACCCATGTGTTGAGCATTCCAGTTTGCCGGCAAAGAATTGTCCGTATACCTCAATTGTTAGGCAGAAGAACAAGAGGCCCCAGCTGCCACATGGAGGGCAGTTAGTGACTTGCCTCTTTTCCTCTGTTACTTCCAAACCCTTAGATGCCCGGTGCCATTCAGCGATGTTTGTGAGCAGTGTTTGTGAGTAGTGTTTTCCTGGAGCGCACAGCCAACCTAGAGGCTGAGAAGGTCTTGGTGTTGTCGTTGTTGTTGTTGCTTTCTTTCTGTTTAACATAAAGAATAAAGAATCTTCTCTTGACCATACTCTAGATGTTTGGAATTCCACATCTGTTTCTGTATTACCCAGTTTTACAAGGGTCCTGAAAAATTGGTTTAGCCAGAATCCCATGTTACCCCTGGTGTTTTCTCTTAGTAATTTCCTGTCCACCAACCCCCAGCCCTCTCCTGGGCTGTAAATCTCTACTTGCTCGTGCTGTTTTCAGAGTTAAGCCCAGCTGTAGACTGAGACATTTTCTTCTGCTGTGATCACCCTAAATAAAGTCATCTTTATCAATTTAACTACTGTCGACTTCTGGTTTTCTATGACACAGCTTTACCACGGTGTTTATCTTCACATCCAGTGTGCAGAATCTGGCCCGGCTTAGCTCTCACCTTCAGCCCTCGGTGGATCTTACTCCACAATCTAACCAAATGAAACTGCTTAGATCACAAAGAGCTTCTGAAATAAAAACTTCACGAAAGGGCACATGCTCTTGCTTTACTGTGATTATAACTGGCACACTGAGCTGAGAAGGTAGGACTTGTACGATCAGCCATGGTGCCTAGGTTTTGCCCTTTTCTCTTGTTTAGAAAGATAGGGTTAAAGATGCCCTTGAGCTTCAGGTCCCCTCCACAGTACGAAGAGGAATTACAACCATGTCAAATGGAGGAACAGTGTTTTCTAGAGCCAAGCCACTAAGAAGGTGCTTTGGGGTGAATATGAAAATTCCATGAGCCCCATAGGCACCCAGCTTGCTAGCAGAGATTAGGCTGGATTCTCGCACCCATTTGCCCCCAGCCTGGCATGCCCTGGTGCAGGTAACACCTGTACCTTCCCTCAGGATGAGGAGTTGCATCGTATCTGCATGGAAGTTACCCAGGGAATGGCTCACTTGCTGGGGAGTAGGGTAGGAAGAGGAGGAGGAAACTTTTAAAATATTCTCACTGACCAGAGATGCCTTGAACGTATACCAGCAACCAAACCTCACACAATTAGACAAATCTATGAAATGTATACGTGAGAGGTTTTAAGGAATTTTTTTTTAAAAAATTGTCATTAACCAGTAAAACAAAATAAAATGAAAACAAGCCAACAAACTAAAAAGCTCTGTTGAGAAGAGAGTGTTTTTGTGGATAAGTAAGCTGAGAAATTGAGACTGTCAAAGAGTTAATGGAGATGATATGGTTGCCAAGCAGGTAGCACTGATGTGCCAGCCTTTTATATTGTAATTCTTGCGTGATTCAAGGAGTTTGCCAGGCTGAGTTTGCCATATATACAAGCTGAATTCAGAGCCTAACCATAAAATGATAAACTATGGAGTTTATGTTTTAAAGCTGTCTTCTCTGTAAGCTTGAGAGGGTCCATTGGAGAACCAAGAAATAACCTTGCAGTAACAACTATCACTTGAATACCTAATCAGAAAGCCACTTGAATTGGTTAACATTAAAGACACACAAAAGAGATATTTGCTCTTAGCAGAATTGGAACTGTAGGAAGGTTTTCATATGCATTTCCAGACGGCAGATATTTAAATCTCAGTTTAGTTCTTAAACATATGCTGTGGTGGTGGGAGGGCTGGCAGTGGAGGGGAGATGTGCTGGTAATGATCGTGAAAGTGTCGCATGCATTTCTAACCCTTTAAACAGCACTGTTGAGAAGTCATGTCCATACTTTGGAAACCACTGATCCAAACTAAGATAAGTTCTGAAATAAAGGAATAGCAAGTTCGTTAGCTTGGGAGAAGGTAGCTGGTCCTGGTTGGTGCTGTTGCAGTTGCAAAGCCATCATCAGGAAGAATGTTGGTGAAGGCAACACAGACTGCCTGCAGGGCATTGGTGGCTGGAAGTGACAGCAGTGCCCACAATGTGACAGCTACCCTGGACAAAAAGAAAATCACCAAGAGGTCAGAGATCAAGTCTTTTGTGAAAGTTTATAATTTCATCCACCTGTGCCCATAGGCACTATGTGCATAGCTCCTTGTACAGAACTGTCTTCCACAAGGATGTCCTCAGAGACACTGCTCTTAAGTACAAGTCCAAGGTCAAGTTCAAAGAGAGGTGCAGAACAGGAAAGAACAAAGGATTCTTCCCGATCGTTCAGTTTTAGGGTTTTTTTTAAATTTCTGTCATTAAAGGAAAAAAAGAAAACACCCTCCCTATGGAGGGAAGAGTCACCTTAAACACTATGTACAGTTCATAAAATTTCCTAAAATAAAAGATCTGATTGTTGAGCTGATGATATTCTCCATCTAGTAATAGCCTATTAGTCTAAAACTTCCAAAAACCATGATAGGGATACTTGAAATTTTTCTGTTTTCCTATCTGGATAAAGCGGTTTTAAATCAATTCCATAGAAGTAAAAAGGTGTCAGCCACAAATACCTAAAATTATTTTCTTGATGAGTGTTAGGTATTTTACATTTGATATCGTTCTTTTTACTCTAGATTTTCATTTTATTTGCATTCTCAGACTCAAGGTTACATCTTTCTGCAAACAGGGTTAAAATATGATCTACCAAAGCAAGTAATTCTGTTTAAGGAAATCACGAACTCGTTTTATTCTATTCATTGAATTGGATTTCTTATAGTATTCTTGGGTAAAGTCCCTTTATTTGTTTCTTTGATGTAAGGCTGTTTTCAAACAATTTTACTGCCACTCTATAATTAGAACAATCCTAGCAATGCTGGGTGCCTGGGATAACTCTTTAGAAAAATAATTGTGTGATATTTCTGTGGATTTATTGCCTTTCCAAGTTCTTTAAAATCAAGAAATAAGGAGTCACTCGTTTTAGTGGCAATTTTATCGCTCCATTTGTTTTAGTTTACCCATAAATATACCTACAGAATGCTGGGAAAGCAACTTGTGGCATTTCTCATTTCCCCAAATCTTTTTGGCACAGCGGTAAGCAGTGAACAGCTGGAGATCTTTTCTGAGCACCGTGTTCCTCTCTGTGTTGGAAGCCACCTGAGGAAATTACTCAGTGAGGGTGACAGGGAGGGGACTGCATAGCCTGAGACTTAGTGTCACAGAGACTTAGAGCAAGGCAGATAGGTCTGGGGTGTTTCTTTATTTATGGCATAGGAAATGTTCAGGTTACCAAGCAGAAGGATTCCAACTGCCAGGGTCAGGTATTTGGTCTTCAGTCAGAAGGCAACAGAGAGATGCAGAAGATTCCAGAGAGACAGGCAGGCAGAGGTCTTACCTGTTCACACGCTGTACAGTACGGCCTCCGGGGTGAAGTGAAGGGGATTGTTAGACTGGAAATGTATCTGGATAGCAGAGCACAGTGAGAGTCCATGCAGATGATAGGGAGGTTCTTTCTGTGACATTGGTGACAGTGGAAATGAACATGAAAGGGTGGGTTAAGACAGAACACTTAACTCAGAGGTTTTTTAGGGGCCAGAGAGACACTTACAAGATTGAGTTCCTTGGGCCGGGGATCTAGCTTAGTGGTTCCACTGCCTGCCTCGCAAGCTAAGGACCCGAGTTCGATCCCCGGTACTGAAAAAAAAAAAAGATTGAGTTCCTTTGTTGTCATCTCTGTACCATCTATGGACCCTTGGATGACCCTTGCAGTAATTGGGTCTGCTTTCTATTGACAGGAAATTAAACCCATCTCAAATAAGGTAGTATATTTTCTTTCAAAAACTAAGCATTATACAAATTTTTCTTATTGGTTGTGAGGTTTTTACTAGAGGAATTTTTTAAAGTCTAAGACTTGCATGTAGATATTTATGACAGCTTTATGCATAATTGCTATAACTTAGAAGCAAGCATTGCGTCCTCCAGTAGATGAGTCTGTAAAATGTGGTACATCCAGAAAATTGAATATTACTCAGCGTCAATAGTAAGTAAACTATCAAGCCACGGAAAGGCATATTAGGTGTAAAATTACTTTGTATGGTGCTACAATGATGGATATACATTATTGTACATGTGTCAAAAATCACAGAGGTGAATCAAACCAAGGTCATAATGTAAATGACAGACTTTGGTGGATAATGATGTGCCGATGCAGGTTCAGTGACTACAACAAATACACCACACTGATGTGTGATGTCATTGGTGAGAAGGCTACGTGTGGGGTAGGAGGAGTGTGTGAAGGGGGGAGTGTGTGAAGGGGGGAGTGTGTAGGAATGCCCTGTGTTTCCCAGTCAGTTTTTCTGTGTGCCTAAAACTACCCTAAAATACATTAGTTTTTTAAATGAGTCTAAGATGATCTCAAGATCTTAACTTCATGACTAAAGTAATGCTGGTGCCCTTCGCAGAAATAGGAATGTTAGAAAAAACAAAAAGCTTTGTCCTGAGAAAGATGATCAATTCCACTTCGGATATTTTCAGGTGGAGGCACTTGAACAACAATCGTATAGAGATGTTCAGCCAGCATCTGGCTATACCAGACTGGATCAAAACAGTCAACATTTTTATGTCACTTTACAATTTACAGACCATGTTGGCATAAATCCACTTATTTTTGGAGAGAGGAGTTGCACACAGGGTGGAGGGAGCCACTAAATAGTTTGTAAGATTTCTTTCAACTATGAGATTTGGTGATCTCCAGGGAAGAATTGGCTATGGGATAAAGATTTGCAGTCCACTTGTAGGTTGCTGATTGGGTATTGACACTAGAGACTTCCAGTGAGCAGAACTGGACTACAGGAAGAATCTGGAAGGACTCTTTCATGGAGTGAATGGTGGAAGAGGTGATTCCAGGGAGGAGTCAGAGATACAGAGGAGAACCAAGACAACTTAGGGATGGGACAAGCAACAGCAAGGAGAGTTTCTAGCAGAAGTAGATTGTCAGCCAGCTGCAGAGGTATTAATAGGATTCAAGTCAGAAATGCCTAAATAATTTGGAAAGTAGGCTATGTTCTCACCTTTGAGAAGCTTATTGCTTTGAGTGGTGGTATAGGAAACAGCGGAAATAGGAAAGAGCAGTTGTGTCACAGAAGGACTCAGGCAGAAAGCAGCGATATAACTTGAGAAGATCATGACACTTTGGATCAGATGATGGATGGGGAGACCCTGAAAAGGAGGAGGAGACTAGTGGAAAGGTTCCACTAATCAGATCGGAGGCAAGCCAGGCAGAGGTAAGAATTCAGGGCGTTTCTTCCCTGGCTGAGGACTGGGGAGAGGCTGTGGAATGGCAAAAAGGAAAACTTTAAAAACAATAGTAAAGAAAGAGCAAGTGTTTGGAGATGCAAAGAAATATTTATGCAAAGAGAAGAACATAGGAAGCATAGAGAAGCCACTCTGGGGGAATTCAGTACAGCATTAACCGCAATATTAGCTGTGACTGGGAATAAATCAATTAATCCATAAAGACCTGAATTTCTTGTTTGTAAATGAAATACCTTTGTTTAAAACTGTATAACTTTATTATCATTCACTAAACACACACATATACAAAAAATAAAATTATTGAAAGAAAAGCAATGCAAGGGAAAAAACTATAATAATATTCAAATGTAATAGAGCTCAACCAAAACAAAACTGAAAAGTACTTAAACATTTTTCCATATAATTTAAAAAAACATCTCAAGCATTAACAAGACATCAGAGGATGTGATTTGTTTTAGAAAGATTTTCAAAACTAATATTGAACAAAAAGTGGTCTAGTAAAAAAAACCAAATATTTTTAATTTAAATTTCAATACAGTCATGTGACACGTGATGGAAATATAACCTGAGAAATATGTTATTAGGCAATTTCATCCATGTGGATCACAAAGTACCACACAGAGTGCCAACTTCTAAGTGCAAACTGAAAAGGTATACGTCAATCATCTCTGATGGCCCCTTGATATTATCCAAATACGCAGTTAAACACGAGATACATGAGGCTACCTCTGGCATAGCAGCACACTGTTTTACAGTAAATGCTTTTATAGAAGTAGGATTATGCGCTAAAGGATGAAAAGCACAGCATGTTCTGATAAGTACCTAAAACAGTAACAGGCATTTATCACACTATCGAGTACTGTGTACTGTACATAGATGTATGTGCTTCTTTTGGAAACACACCCTTCTCTCCTTTGATCTCAGTGAGTCTTCCTTCCCAACCCACTGATGAGCTCCAGCCTAGTCTCTATCTACATCTCTTCCTATAGTTTTGAACACAATCTATATATGGATTCTTTCCAGATTCCAGCCTGTAACTCTGATCTCTCCCCTTCCCCTCCTGCCACCCCTACCCCTTTGATCTTTTCTTCCTATTTCAAATTATCAATTATTCATTTTAATCATTTTAATCCTTAATTACACTTTCACTTTCTCACACTAGAGAAACTATTCGGTATTTACACATGTGTGACCTATTTATTTCACTAAAGAGGATGGCTTCAATATGCATCCATTTAGCTATAAATGTTGCTAGTTTCTCGTTCTTTATGGCTGAGTAGTACTCCATTTTA
>NW_004624853.1:316651-434142 GCF_000247695.1 Heterocephalus glaber | reverse complement strand
TATATATATATATATATAGGGCTGGGGAGAGAAAGGGAAGTGCCATGTCACAACCTGGTCTAGAACTCCAAGGGGCCCAAGAATTCCAAATTTGAGCCTGACTTCTGGATGTTCATGAAGGTAAGAGGATAGAACATATTTTGTTACCTTCACGTATAATTTGTAAATTTTCTCATACATTTGTATTCTTTCCTGGGGACCTGAAAATGTGTGGCCTGACAGGCATAAGACACAATGCAAAATAAAAACCCTTGGCACCAGTTTGTCTTCGCATTCAACCCAAGTAAACCAAAACCCTGGGATTCAAAACCCAAGGCTTTCTAGCCACAGACTCAAAGCCCAACATATAAAACTCCAGTTCTCCTGTGTTACAAAATATAAGCATCTTTGTATCTCCTGAGGCAGTTACTGCTTTTAAAATTGTATTTGGAAAATCTCCATCAACTTCATATTTTTATAATTCTTATAATGAAGGTAGTGTACCCCAGTCACTTGCTCCACTCACCCCAAGTATTTTTTTGTATTTTCCTGACTCTTAGCACATTTCTTCATTGTCTTGCTATTGGGTCTCTAAGAAACTGCAGTAGTCACCACTATCCATGGAGGATATGATCAGTCCAAGACCCCAATGGATGCCTGGGACCATGGATAGTACTGAACCCTGTGTATATTTCATCCTCGATGCATATATCTATCATGAAGTTAAATTTATAAACTAGGCACATGAAGAAACTAACAAGCCAGGCGTGATGGCACAGACTTGCAATCCCAGCTCTCTAGGAAGCTGACACAGGTGGGATTGCAAGGGGAAGCCTGGCCTTGACAACGTAGTGATTTAGCAAAACTCTGTCTCAAACATTTAAAAGGCCTACGGATGTAGCTGAGTACCAAGGCCCTAGGTTCAATCCCCAGTTTAAAAAAAAGAAAAACTAATAATAAAATAGAACAATTAAAACAGTAGACTATAGTAAAATCATTCAAAACATATTAATGTATTTCTGGAATTTGCTCTTTCATATGGTTAGACAACAGTTGACTGTAGGTAACACTGAAACTGTAGAAAGCAAAATCGTAAATAATAGGACTGCTCTATGGAGTTGAAGCACTTAAGGGCAATTGAGATGATGTACTTCTCGGAAAGCAAACAGTTCCAGTAACATTATTCATGGGTACCCTGCAGTCTCCCTTCTGATTAAGTCGAGCACAAAGTGTACCCCACTTCTATGGAGCACATGAGGGGAGAGCGCCAGGCAGAGACCTAGAAGGGCAGGCAGTGAGCAGAGATTTCTACCTGTGCAGTCTGCAGGGGCAGACAAACACCAACTGCACACCCCACATCAAATATAAGGAGTATGAAAACAAAATTTCAGTTGGGGTGGGGAAACTAGGTGTCTAACAGGAGTAACATTTCGTTGTCTTTCATCTAGAGAGAATTTTCACAGAGGAGATGCAATTTGAAACAGGTTTTGAAAGAGAAATAGAACTATGATAGGTAGAAAATACTAATAACTCATGTTTTTTGCCTCCTTACTAATTGCGAGACACTGTTCTTTTGTGGACTGTGTCGTTTAGTCCACATCACCATGAGATAATTAAGTATCACTTAGCATCACCTCCCAGTTTGCAGATAAAGATAATAAACAATGGGGAGGCCTACTAACCATTTTGTCCACATGAAACACAGTGAAGTGGAATAGCGTGGGCAGTCACTCAGCTAAGAAGGCAGAGCTAGAATGTGAGCGCAAGTAGCCTGAATGTAGAGCTTGTGCCATAAGCCACAGCACTTAAGCCACACATAAGTGAAAGAGGGCATTTGAGACACAGAGTCCCACAGAAGATTAGAGTGAAGTCACTGGGTGCTGTGTAAGTTGAAGGTTAGCTTTGGTAGGTATTCTCAAACGTGTTTCCAGGGTGAGTAGATTGTATCACACGAGCCACACGAGTGTTCCAGTTCACATCCTAGACAATGTTTGGTATTATCAGCTTTTCCTTTTAGAAATTCCCCCATTTGGGGTGGATATGGAATGATATCTTGTGTTTTAATTTCTCCTCTAATTAATGATGTCAATTTTCACAAACTTTATATCCAGCTGTAATAAGTCCCAATTAAAACGCATGCAGGTCATGCATGTCTACACATTATATATGTGTGTGTGAAATGACAAGCTAATGTTAAATTTATATGAAAATGCAAAGTACTTAAGATACCCTAAGCAACCCTGACGAAAAGCAATGTAGAATAATTGACCAAACAGATACCAACACTTATAATGATGTCACAGTGATTAAGTCAGTGTGGTATTGGTACAGGGACAGACAAATAAGACAGTGGAATAGCAGAGAGTCCAGGATCAGACCAAACCATACAGGGTTCCTTAATTGGAACTGTGTGCACTGCAATACACATTAGATATCCCTATGGAAGAAAGGGGTCTCTGAATGTTACCAAAGGCAAGGCCACATAAAAAAATAAATTTAAGAGATTTAGGTCAGTGGCAGAGTGCTGGCCTAGCAGGTGTGAGAGGTTCTTGGTTCAAACTCTAGTGTGAGTGAGAGAGAGAGCTGGGGGTGGGAGCATATAAATGTGAAAACTAAAACAAACTTTCAGAAAAAAATCTAGGTGAATATCTTTGTAATCTTGGATAGACAAAGTTTTCCTAAATAGAAAATCTTTGCCTGGTGCTCTGCCCTCACATGTTCCCTTGAAGTGAGCTACCTTGTAATGAGAATGTATATTCATAAAAAGACTTATTAAAAGAGTGAAAAGACAGCCACCTATTAAGAAATATATGCACTCCATATATCCAATGAAATATGTACTGTATCACAGGATAAATCTCACTAATCAGTAAGGAAAAGACAGCCAACTGAATTTAAAATTAGCAAATGACTTAAATACACTTATGGACAAAGGATAACACATCAAAAATTTTTTGAAATGATGCTAATAGAATTTTCAAATATATATTGAAAGGTACTTATTTATTAATTCAAGAATCTGAAACTCCAAAGCAAGTAGCTACAGGGTATATTTATCTCATAATAGGGTAGCCTGTCGGGTGAATAAGGATCCTTGGGTACATCTGGAATCCAGCCAAGGTCGCTGAGCACTGCTGCAATTTGTATAGAACAAGACTTGAATGTGTCATTTCGGCCATTCTCATTCAGTTTTGATTGCTCAGGGTTTTCTCTTAGAATCTTCACTCGCTTCACTTGGGAAAAATGGAAATGTACTTACACTCAACAAAAACTTGAAGAACATTTCATTCAGGGATGCCTGCTGTTTAGAGATAGGAAGGAAGCTGGTGAGCCTTATCTCTCAATGAGATCAACAAGATGTGTGGAGCATTCACTCCTCAGGAAAGTAGAGAAGTGTGAAATGGGCAGATTGCAGTGAACAGCAACTCATTCCTGTTAATCCTACTACATGCGCGCACACACACACACACACACACACACACACACTATACCCACCTCTATAGCTAAAGCACTAAGAACCATAATATCAAGCATAGTAAATACCAGGATGAAATTATAGTCACTTTAGTCCAGATATATATACACACACACACAACGACCTTAAAAACATATAAGAGTTGTAACTGACCCAGTAGGCAAATACACAAATTATGTAACATAAGTAATGTTAGCCATGAAAAACTCCCCATCTGTTCTCAAATTTAAAGTTTCCAAAGCTCTTTCTATACAATGTAGTGATTTTTCATGGAATACAGAGGTAATAGAAAACCACTTTTCCTTTAATAATTCAAGAAATTCCTGGCTTTTTAACTTGTTCTCTCAGAGGTAAACTGGTACACTGGAAAGAGGATGGGGTTTGCAATTCTTTTGTCAGGCTTGAGTTTGAATCCCAGCTGCTCTAAAAACTACAAGGTCATCTGCCTGGCAGCTTAATGGAAAGAGCATTCTCACATCCCAGTTAAGTTTTATCTTTTTATGCTTTCTAAGCCCAAGAAAGAAAGAGGGTTGTGTAGGGAACAGGGAAAAGGGACGTTACTAGAACTTCTGCAGTTAAGTCCTGGTCTCCTGCGAGCCACGGCAGCACAAGGCGAATTACAGGAAAGGTAGAAAAATGAGACTAAGAAGAAGCTGAGCTTTGGGACTGATCAGTGCTGCTTTGGGCGGCAAAGACAAAAGCCCTCGCCTTACCACACGTTTTATTCAGTACATCAGGAGAAACAAATGTAACAAATGACTTGCAGAGAGTTCAGTACATCCGCATAAACAAGATGGTAACAGTCCAAGAACAATGAGGAACTGAGTAGATGTTTGTTCCTCCCAGGATGTTTTCAGCTCCCAGGATGTTTCTTGTCCTGGAGAATCACAGCATCACCGGATCATTGAGGTCTCAGTTGTGACCAGAGGCGGAAATGGAATTATGTCTCGGAATTCCATAGCTGGGCTGTAGGCAGGAGAACTAGGCTAACCAAATGATTTTTTCCTAAAATTACATAGCATTGCTCCCGACAGGGTTGCAGGTGCAAAGTTGTCTTTGACGGTCAGTTAAAACCTGTGTGACACGTTACCTGCACAGGAGTGTGGGGAAGCATGAAGGGATTGCAGAGAGCCGCACCTCATTTCTGTGCATCCTGTTACACAGGAGTGGACACCATACCAACCTTTGGATCTGCCTCTGATTAAATAAAACTTTTAGGGTTTTATTTTGGTGGAATAATTGTGAACGTATTTGATTCTAAAAGTAAGAAAACTTAAATATAGACTAGCTCTAAGTGTGAAGATGAGACCACTAAGGTTACCAAAAACCAACTGAAACATGAATGGTCTGATTATAGACCTGACATAAAAGTTAAAGGTTATTGATGAAGCCCGTGTTCCTTATTTCAGAGAGAAGGAAGGCAAGTTTCAGAGGTATTTACCAACTGGACCAGCCACACATCTAATAGGGCAGATCCAAGAAATGATCCTCCATCTCCTATGGCTTTCCGCTGTCCAAGGGGGATCTTCACAAGTTCCTAAGAGAAGACTTTCACCACCACTACACACAGATAAGCTGGAATGTTTGTTGATCTGTCATAATGAAGTAAGGGTGAAAGCAGGCTGCTTCCCAGTTCTTTCTGGATTCTGGTTGTATAAATATGAATCACTGGAGCTGGATTATGAAAAGAAGAGATGGGGACTTACTACTATCTCAAATCTTTTCTAATCTTTGGAAATCATTATTTTGCATCCAAAATCAAAACAGCCTGGAAACTGAAATGCCTTTTAGGAGATATGATTTTTCCACATAAGGATTAATTTCTCAGACATCTGTAGTTTTCCTAGAAATATCTATATTTTAGAGCAGTGCTATTATGTATTCTCTCTCTTTCTCTCTCTCCCCCCTCCCTACATATATTTATATATATAAATGTTATATATTTATATGTATTTATATAATTCATATTTATATACACAATTTTTTTTGCTTTAAGAAATATCTAAATCTGATTTGTTCAACCATGTTTTATTCTCTCAAATACAACTGAAAGACTTAAATACATGGATTTAGGAGAACAGCAATTTAAAAAAATATTAGTTTTGAAGATGCTCCTTAACATTTAGGGAAAACACTATTTTTTTTTTTTTTTTTTTTTTTTTGGTACCAGGGATCAACCTCGGGTCCTTGCGCTTGCGCAGCAGGCGGCGAAACCACTGAACCAAATCTCTGGCCCGAAAACACTATTTTAGAAGACTGTTAGTGTGAGTGAATGTCATAGCTGGGAACCTAGAGCCTTGCTTTATCAGTGGCTGTCCTTGCCTCTGTGGGCTAGATAAGGATGTTGGCAGAGCTACAATCTCAGATTTCCAAATGTCACATAAAACAAGCATCTACTGCTTAATCAACCATGTCCAGTTTAATTGTGTATTACTGAGAGGATTAAATTTAAAGGAACTTGACATTTGCCTGTGGTTTTAGCTGTATCCCCTTCCATTGCTCCCAGATGCCAGATGTTACTCTCCCAGGGATTGTGTTCTGACTGCTGTCACCAGAAGGGAGGGCAGAATAGTTCAGAGGAGACTGCAGAAGTGACAGCCAAACTGGCCAGTCTAAGACCGACCCCAAAAAGGCACAAAATGGATAAATTTATATAATTTTTCTTAATTATAATTCTAGTTTTTTTAAATTAAAAATTAAAATGATAGCAAATTCTAAGAATAAGGTAAGTTAGGAAAAAATAATTCTGGCTATTAAAAATACTTAAGATCTCACTAAAATAGCATAGCACAGCATAGCACATGGCATACTCAGATTACAAACAGGCTGTGTTCCAAAACTCAATTTGTAAGGTCTATTGGTTCAATCTGGTTTTGATGTAGTCACATTTCTCAGAGATTTTATCTGCAGTACAGGAAAAGTGCTAGAAGTATTTGCATGGTGCTTAGGTGCGCTCTCTCTCTCTCTCTCTCTCTCTCTCTCCCCCTCTCTCTCATCCCATCTCAAGGAACTCCGCCTGTTCTAGAATTTTAGGAGCTAAAAAAAAATTCTTAACAGGCCTAAGTGAAGCACTGGTCATGCCTGCATTTGACACACCTTCCTTGTACTCGGTCTCTTGGGTGTGTTTGGTTTGGGTTTACATTTGGGTTTGCATTTGGGTTTGGATTTGGATTTGGTTTGGTTTGGTTTGCTTTGGTTTTTGGTGGTACTAAGGATTGAATCCAGGACCTCATACGTACTGGGCAAACACTGTTCCACTGAGCTGTGCCCCCAGCCCTTGGGTATATGTCTTCTGCCTCTTCTTTTACATTTAGCACTAAATGTGCAATTTCTCAGCACTTGATCTTGGGCCATGTTCTTTCTTTGCCATCTGCCATTCCACCCCATCCGTATCTGTGTGCTGACAGCTTCAAAGGTGTTCTCTCTCTTCCAAACTCCTTGATTGATCCATCCACTCAGTCACTGGATTTTATTGGATGTAAGGTGACTTTGGAATTTTTTTAAGTCATTGGAGACTTTAGATCTAAGATGACTCTGGATTTCTCAAAGTCAACTTAGACATAGCATGTCCAAAACCATGTCTTCGCCCCCAAACTTAGATTTCTTCCATGTTCTTCACCTCAAAAAAGTGGCCCCACTATCTGTCCAGGTGGGCAGGTCAAAACTGTGGAGTCATTCTTGACACCAGTACCTCCTTCCTCCTTCATCCTTTATATCCCTGTTGATTTTACCTCCTAATCTATCCACCTCTGTCCAGCACTCTCAAACATGCCATGCTCTTTCTTGCCATAGAGCTTTTGATCATACTGTTTATTGATACAGAAATCTCTCACTTGAGATTTCATTGTTTTTAAAGGAAGTGATCCTTTGTTGTCATTGATTTATCAGTTCTCTCAAGCCTGGATGGAGACAAGTAGAGAGTAGAGATTTGGAGCTCTTCTATTACCTACCATATGGAAGCAACTTCTTGTGATAACCAGGATTAATGTTACATTACAAAGGCAGTAACTTCTGAAGTCCACCTGTCTCAAAGACGGCCTGTTAGAAAAGTAACCTGGCAAGGACAATTTTCCTAGTTACAAAATACAAAAGCAGTTGTGACAAGATACAGAATTAATGACACAGGGGTCACTGATCAGAATCATGCCTGCATACTGACCTGGGTCTCTACCCCCTGACCTTACCAGAGTGTTCTTACCAACGACTATATTTTTAGAATGTTTTCAGAAATAATTCTGTTAATGACATCTGAATCCGGTGATGTATAAAATTATAGACTTGACTTTAAAGTTCAAGGGCTTATAACTGCCTGTGCCCTCATTTTCTTTCTGCTTCCCACTCCCACCTCTGCTACAAAATCTTCTGATCATTCTTTAGAAAATCAATGTGAGTTCAGTTCCTCTGAGAAGTATTTCCTGACTCCTTGCCCTACAGCTGGCTTCTTTTTTAGAGCATTTCATTCCTTTTCTTGTTAGTTACCCTAGTTTTCATTGCACACTTATCCGTGTGGAGTCCTTTAAATTGGTATCTGTCTCTCCCACTGAACTTTAAGCCACGCAAAAGCAGGGAGCATGAAGTTTTTGGTTCACTGTTGTACCCCTAATGCCTAGCACTGGAAGTGCCCCACACATACCTGATGAATGAATGATCTAAACTCTGCATAGAACCACATCAGTAGGAATGATGTTTCATTGAGAAGCTGACTTCAGAATCATAAGGTTTCTGGTACCCAACTCCTCAACTCCACATTTTCCACTCGTGCAGAACCATCCCTCCTCTCCTGATGCTGGGGGGCTTTTACCTGCAGGCCATCCTCAAATCTAAGAAGCTAGTAGTCCTGAATTCTGATGGCTTAATCAAGAGCTCACACAAAGCATGATGAGAGTGAGGAAGGGAATGTAGGCTTGCCGTGCCCCTCTTTTCCCTGCCCAATCAGCAGATGTGTCCACGGCCTTCCTCCCCTTTGCTTGGATTTCTGGGTTATGAGAAGGATTGGCTTGTGAGTGTGTGTAAATGTTGTGCATTGAGATGTGGTAGATATTACCAAAGTAGAAAATGACAATGAGAAAAGTGAGAGAACCAGAGAGGAGCAGCCACTCAGCTTCTTTCTTGAACATGCTTATCCTTTGGGCCTTCAGTCCTCCCTGGGGACTTTAGCAGACAGCTCATCCTGGTGGTTCTTGAGGGCTGCAATTTAAGGTGGGTGGGCTCAGGAGGCACTGCTGGCTCCCTGGAAGTCACACCATGTGGTACACATGCTTTTCTGCGATGGAGACCCATTGTGACGGATCACACACATTGCAAGACTGCTGTGAACCATGTGTTTACCCTTTATAAATACTCGCGTGGATTTTCTCCTTCATTCTCAAAATCCAGTCCTTTAATACTTTTTGATTTTTACCTCTCAGATTTGGTCCAATGAGTGAAAAGTAAGTTTGTTTCTTCTCATGAAATATATCTCTGTCAGGCAGAAAGAGAAGCTGAACCAGCCTCTGTAGAATGGTAAAGGCCATCCTGCCTCTTCTTTCATTCATTTAACAAGTGCCTTTTAGCATCTACATGTGTCACACAGTTCTGAAGGCAGCAGGTGTATATTAAATGCAACAGGCAACATTCTTTCCTGTTTTGAGTGTAGGGAGCTCTCTAGGAAAAGCTTACAATCCAGAGAAGCTAGAAGGCAGCTTTGAAATTGCTAAAGCCATCTTCACTGTTGAGCAAATGGTGGCTCCGTGAGAGAATGTGAGTTGTCCGGTGTGGCAGAATTGGAGGTGGGACCATTCTGGGCTCTGAACTCATCCCTGCTGCACTCCATGTAGCTGGCTTGTAAGCTCCAGGCCATGTTCATACCATAGTCATGTACCTTGGTGTACACAGCAACCCTGCATAAGAGGTTTAGCAATCTGTCTGTTGCATTAGGCCAACCAGTGACATTTGCAGTGCAAGCCCAGGAAGAAGATGCACTCTCTGCTCTGAGAAGCATATTGAGTAACTCCCAGAGGAAGCATCTTCAGAAGGCAGAAACAGTGGATGTTTATGTAACTACATCATTTTGACCCAAGCTGTTAATCATTCAGTGTTGCATGGTTTAAGATGCTGACAGAGAAAGGAGGTGGGGGAAGCAGAGGGATTAAGGACTGACATCATAGATCTGTTCTTAGAATGAGAGACTGTTGTGGAGCTGTGATAGGAGTCAAATAACCTGTCATGGTATGAGCTCAATCAAGTACAGAAAATGCTGTGTTATAAGGTTATAAGCTACTATAAGCTACTTTCAGTAAAAAAAAAAAAAAAAAAATCAGTGCAAAGTGATGGTGCACACCTGTAATCCCAGAACTCAGGAGGCTGAGGCAGGATGAGTTTAAGGCCAGCGTGGGCTACATAACAAGATCCTGTCTCTAAAAAGAGAAGAAAAACCCAAACAAAAATTAAATTATGGATATAGACAGATATACACACATATCAATAAGATCAAAGCTGTTATTTTAGAGACATTATTAGTATGGAAGTAAATGTGAAAGTGAGTAAATGTAAAGAAAAATGAAGCTGTAAGATTTTATTGTAAACTACTTAAAATTGTCTTGAGAATAGCATGCATAAATTATTTAACAAAATCAGAATAGATTTATATTCTTGATATTATCTTTAGAGTTTTGAAGTATTCTTGTAAAAACACCCTGATATTTTAAGATGCTTTCCTAATCAGAATAGAATACTCTGTAATGTATAATCACTCTCATTCCTTCTCTAATGATTTGCTCCATTAAATGTGCTTAGCATCTCCAGCACTCTGGGAGGCGGAGGCAGGAGGATCACAAATTCAAACAGCCTGGGAAATTTAAGAGACCTTGTCTCAAACATTAGAAAAGGACTGGGGATTTATCTCAGTGTGAAGGCCCAAGGGTTCAGTCCTCAGTACTGCCCCCTCCAAGAATTTGGGATTTTGTTTTAAAGCAGAGGCAGAAAAATGTATTCTTCAAAGAGTAGGAAAAAGTTGATGGAAAATTATAAAAAGAAAGCAAAAATAAAAACCCTAGTTTCAAATTTGGTCTTATGTTACATCATCTTTACGGTTAGTAAAAGGAAATATAGCCAGGTATGGTGCTACATACTATGGTAGTCCCAGCTATGAGACTTCCAGCTAGGAAGGCTGAGGCAGGAGGATTCCAAGTTAAAGGCCAGCCTGAGCAACTCAGTGAGACTCTTGTCTCAAAATGAAGAAATAGAAAGAGTTGTGATATAGCTCTGTGCTCCATGGGTTCCATTAAATAAGTGGAAGAAGGAAAAGGAGGGAGGGAGGGAGGCAGCAAGGTGGGAAGGGAGGAAGGACAGACCAACCTCTACTTCTGACTTAAACTGAACAAAAGGAGAAAATGGAGTCAAGGAAACAAATGAACACCGAGTATCATGAGGATGGGCAAGTACACAAGAAACCTAAAGTGCTGGAAATGATCGAAGGGAGAGGTATAAATAAAGAACTGTTCAGAGCAAAGAGAGAGTAAGAAAGATACTCAGAGATAGACTTTGAATTTAATTCATTTTGAGGTATTTCAAGCAGGCTTTTAAAGATATATTGAAGTTTTACAACTATCAACATCAATGGGAATATAATCTTTTGAAAGTTTTGCACAACATAAACCTGATCAAGTACAGATGAAAAGTACATTGCTGGTATCCAAATGGGTTAGGTCAGTGCATCTCAAATATCTACTCAGCATCATTATTGGATTATAAGTAAAGCCAGGATCACTTCTTTTTCTTTGTAGCAATTTTCAAAGACCACAGAAAATTAGCACTATATGATTCACTCTGTTAGAAATTATGGCATAAGACTTATAAAACTCAACTGAAGAGGTTCTATATTCTTAAAGTTATTATATTTGATGGCATTTGTGATTCTAGCAAATTAGGAACAATCTTTCAGATAAGAATACCTGTAATGCAAGTCAATATTTATGTGGCTTCCCAAAATCCACCTTGAACTCATTTGGCATGTGATGCTTTTTTTTTTGGTACCAGGGATTGAACTTGGGAACTTGCATTTGCGAGGCAGGAGCCAGAACCACTGAGCTAAATCCCCAGCCCTGTGATGCGTTTTTGAAAACAAATCCTGATCCCTTTGTCTTGGCCTAAATGTGTGCCAAAAACAAAGTCAAAACTTTTCAATCAGTAGAGGAATTATATTCATCTGGAAGCTGATACACTTTTCAGTATCCTTTTATTTGAACATAAAAATTTTATTGCATTTACTTGCAATATTCTAAAGGAGTTACTACCCCATCCCCAGCATGGCAGTTTGGCATTGTTCAGTGATATACATTTGTTAGTGAGCCAACGTCTTCGTGTGTGTGCTGTCCATAATAACAACTCAAGCAGGGAGGAAACACTCTCCCAGACTTTTAGACATTTTTCCAGATGGAAAACTATAACCAGAAACTGTATACTGGCCTAGGAAATCTAGAAAGTAATTATAAAATTTTTCCTGCTCTGGTTTGTGAAATATCTCTGCTGATAGCATTTTGCTATATATTCAAAACTCTTTACTTGGAGAAAATCGGAAGCAGTATTTCTCCACACTGATTCTTTGAAGAGGCTTGCTGCCTTCCCAAAAGTAACTGTCAAGTCTATTTCAGCGCTAATCTGATAGAGCTTTCTTCAGCTTTGTTAGAAATGAATATGATGGAAATATGTTGTTTTTTTTTTTTCAAAAATTCAGGATTCGTTCAGGGATCTAAAATAGTCATCCATGATCTAGGGTCTTATTTTGTCTTGAAAACACATGCCCCAAGTGATTGTAACTAGCATCACCATTTCCCTAAGTTAGCGATGGCGAATGTTTTAGAGCTTTCCGTGATAACAAACAGCCAGCTGCAGCACGTGTGCCATAGGTTCACCACCCCTGCCTAAGCTCATTATCATTAAAGCAATTATTCTATGCCCAAACCATAAGGGTACAGTATTTGCTCTTAGATGTTTGTCCCCCATGTAACCCTTGAGAATAAGACTCCAGATATTAGATTAGGTGAAAAAAAAGCATCGTCCGTTCAAGCCACACTTTCACATACTGCTCTTTTATTGTGATGTGATGTCAAGTGTCAGGAACCAGAATGCACCTGAGTCTTTCTCTTGCAGGTGTGGGATTGGCTTATCAGGAGAGTCCTGTCCTTCCTCGGAATTTTTATGATATCTTAAATAAGAGGAATTGTCATTGTTTTGTCTGTGAGATCGAATGCCTCTTTTCTGGGAGTGCCAGAGTGTCTGAGAGATGGAGGTTTAAAGCAGTGAATTCTCCGCCTCCCTTACCTTGAGAACCCCAGCAGATGCATCCCATGGTGGCAGCTGGATTGCAGCAGAAGCCTTCTCTGTGAGGCTTGGAGAAGTAAAGTGGATCCAGCCTCAGGCCTGTGACCTCCTAGGTTACAGCCTGCTATTTATCTTTCACAAGTATGAAGCACACCATTTTTAGAAGCTAACTTGACTCTTGGCAGTGGCTCACTTTGCTGTCTGTATGTCATAGAGCCTGAAACCCATGAGCTGAAAGGAGCTAAGAGATTCTTGAGATAAATCCTGCAGAGGCTGATAGTTGAGGATCCTGGCTTCTCACTTCGTTCTTTGGGTTTTTCTTAGTGGCAGCATGTGTGCTATGTGCTAGAGCAGTGGTCCTCTACAAGCCAGCCTCAGCTTACCACTGGCAGGAGGACTGCCACACTCCAGGAGCCTGCAGGATGGCACCTGAACTGGCCTGCTCAGGCCATGGCAAAGCTCCACAGACTTATTTTTTCACAGTTTGGGAGGACGGAAATCTGAGATCTCAATACCAGCAGAGCTGTTTCTGGTTCCTGGCTTCTAGGTGATCACTTGCTCACTCTGTCCTCACACAGCCTTTCTTGTGTGTAGGTGCACTCTTGGTGTGTCTCTTCCTCTTAGGATAAAGCTACCAGTCTATGGGATTAGCCCCCATTCGGCTGAACTGGACCTTGTGTTGGACAGCTTTATTTTGCATTGGTATCTTCCTGAAGCAACTTCAGTTAAAGGCTACTGGGAGAACTTTGTATATCAGTGCTTCCTAAATATTGAAGTCAGAGTGTGGAAATTTGTCTGGAGTCCCTGAAAGCACCAAATAATGCATATTCCTTAATTTCAATAGATAATATATGAATATGATATAGAATTTAAAAGGGTATACAGTGAAAAGCATCTCTCTAAAAATTTGTTACTAGTGACTGTCGTTACACAACTAGTCTATGCTGTGATAAGCAATCTGTATGGAATCTTCTTACACAAATGGCAGCATATTCTATGCATAATTACAGACTTTTTTCACCAAACAATAAATTGTGACAGGTATTCAGTATCAGTACATATGAAGCTAACACTTTGTCTTTTATATTTTACATAGTCTGTAAAATATTTCATTATAGATATGCTACAATTTTCTAACCATTGGGTATTAACAGCCTCTTAGACTAGGTTTCTAGATTTTAAATTAAATTTCTGTCAAATATACACACTGAGCTGTAGTGACTATCTGTGTAAATATTATTTCATAAATACATAGGTAGTATAAGTTCCTAAAAGTAGAATTACTATATACATTTCTGTTTTGAGGGAAATTGTCATATCGTTCCCCACTGTGGTTTGTAGGAGGGGATTATAAATGGGTCTGAAATATAAGAGTTTCTTTGAAGCAGGGAAACCACCAAGATTTATTTCACAGTTTCTCTGTGTATTGACTCAGCAGTATCACATTCTGGAATGTTCTCCCAGTTCCTTCTGCTTCACTGCCCCCAGCTTAAACTTCTTGTCCATTAAATTTTGCCCAGTGACTACTTTTCTCCCTCTTATTCCTGATCTGTAACCCACAATAAGCCTTTGCTACATGCTATCAGGAAATCCAATTGGCTACAGGATTCTCTAGCACTTTGCTAAATATGGTTTTGCTCTAAAAATTTCTTGTGCATGAATCATTTCCCTAACTCGATTATAAGTACAAAACGAAGATTTACCTTGGCTACTCTATGGTAATATATAATTTTGCAATTATTTGATAGAGAAAGAAAGAACTTGTACCTACATAAATTATTCTCTCGTCGACCTTTTGAATTACGAAAAGCAACTGTTACTCCACTGTAGAGGTGAAGAAGCAGGGACACAGTGGAGAGTAAATGCCCAGGCCACAGAGCTATGATGTGGTAGGGCCAGGATTTAACTCAGTTCTAACTATTCTACATGGTCAAGTCCTCTTCCCACTGTACCACATCTCCTCTCAACACAGGGTAGCACCAGGCATTCAGTGAAGAGTTGTAGATGAATTGAACTTAAATTCCCATCCAAGTGGTCCTGGCACAAACTTAGAGATGACAACTTTGACTAAAAAAAAATACTCCCTGCCCTCCACTGTAGGGAGCCTCACAAGTGAACTGCTTTCCCTCCCACTATGGCTAGTTTTCAGGGAATATGTAACATCTTTTTTCATTGCCTAGATTCCCTTGCTTTGGGGCCTTGCTCTTGGTCTTGAGGACTGTTAAATATGGTTTCTGTTGTGTGGCCAGCTGCCACAATAAGGTCAGTGTTCAACATCAGCCTTTGACTAGGCAGTGGGATGTTTGTCTCTGCACCCACGCACATGCACATGCTCACACACACACTCCCACACAGCACAATCAATATTTATTATAAGTAACATTCCTGATCAGTTTTTCTCCCCCCTCTGCCCTGTGCCTGATGCCCGCTATGCATGCAGATGCCTTAGCCTATTCGCCTTCCCGACAACCTGGCAACTCCTGGTGCGTAGAAATCTGGCTACAGCTTCCACATTTTGTCCTCTTTACAGTTTTGGGGAGCTGAGGATGTAGCTCAGTGGTAAGCACTTTCCTATCATGTGTGAAGCCCTGGGTTCAGTCCCCAGCACAACAGGAAAAAAACTTGCAAGATTTGTATTTGGCTGAGCTGCTTTGCAGCAGGAATGGCCTTGGAGTTTCACTCGAGATGTTGGTTAATCTGCTGGCTTTGGGGTTAGTCCTTTCTGAAAGCCAGGGAAGCCTGTGGAAGAGAAGAGGACCAGAGCCCGAGTGTCTCCACATGGCTTGTGAAGGTCTTGAGGGAGCTGAGGTGGAACCTGTCATTATCTGGAAAGCACTGTCAGATGCTGGTGGCAGCTATTTTTAGACCCTAGCAGACAAATTATCACTGTTAATGCCAACAACATCCACACCATACCAGTTTGTTTCATGCCCAAGTGAACCAGGCCCTTCAACCTTCCTGGGCAGAGCTTTACAATGAATGCTGCTGCCTTACTTAGAATTCTCCCAAGATCTCATGGCTGAACACTTGCCTCCCAGTGCACTGGAATTTTCTTTCCAAGAGCAGTGAAAAGAGAAAAGAGCTAGCTTTCCCTCTCCACGTTGAGGAAAAATGCCTTGAACATTTGTTGAAATTAGTTCTTCACTGAAGGCAACCTATTCAAGCACCAGGCCAACCTTCAGGAAATCCTAAACAGTCTTAAATCGCCAGGCCATATAAACAAGGCCATATAAAGAGCTGGGAAAAGCAGGGGCCCTCACTCTGCTCAGGGAGAACCTGGCTCTATGCCCACACCCCTGGGAGGCCTCCTCTGGAAACACACCTTACTGTACCTTCACTGAGGTCTTTACCATACATAGCAAGTGTGATTAAGTTGGGGATCTTGAGTGGGGGAGAATTATCCTGGGTTATCCAGTGTAATTAGAAGAATACTTATGAGGGAGGGAGGGAGGGAAGGAGAGAGAGAGAGAGAGAGAGAGAGACTATGAAGGAAGCAGAGGTTGCAGTGATATGGCAACAGTGAAGCCACTCAAGTCACCTCTAGAAGCTGGAAAAGCCAAAGGAATAGTCTGCCTTAAACCTTCACAAAGGAACGTGGCTCTGCTCCCTCCTTGATTTTGAAGAACTAATGTGATAAATTTGTGTGGCTAGAGCCACTTGCTGGTAATTTGTGGTCACAGTAGTAAGAAACCAGTGCTCTCAGCAACATGGATTTGAACCCTCAAGGGAGGATATGTCCATCCCAAGAGCATCAGCTCCCCATCCTCTCCATTCCCCAGTGTTCCAAGGGAGGAGAACTAATGCCACTGCTCCTGGCCAACTTCCACCATGCTCCAAGGTGCCTCTCTGGCCCCTGTACAGGAGGACACTGTGTGATCACCACTGTTAGTTCTCATTTGGCCTCTTCTGCACCAGCCCAAGGAGCCTCGGAGCCTTAGATGCACCACCTGATACTAACTCCCTTCCCCAGCAAGAAGCAGACAGCCTCTGTAGGACCAACATCATCACAGTGGTCCCTGGGATGTGTGCATCCCCAAGTTTGTAGGGCAGGAGAATTTCCCATTAACATGCCCAGGCCACCTGTGAAATAGGTAGTGCTGAGTTCCCTGTCCTTCAAAGAGGACCAGGCTTAGGGAGCCTTATCAGCCCTGGCAGGCTGAGGACAGGGTATAGAAAATCATAGCAAACCTATTCAAGATCTAAGGAAAGAGAATTCAATTTGGGACAGTAATGATAAGATGATTAGGAGTGAGAGATCTTGAAGACTGGACCAGATATCATCGATAAAGTCAATTCCTCCTAAGAAATCAAGCCTACTATAGTGTATATATTTTCAGAATACGTTTTGGGTTAAGAATTTCAGTTATTGAATGACCTATTGAGATCTGAATGATCAGAAGATAAAATTATTAACATGATTCTAGTCATTCTGGATTTTGTGTAATTATCCTATCATTGTTCTGGAAAAAATCAACCATGCTTTTCTCTGCTGTTTAAATTTATCCTTCAGTTAATATTATTTCCGTCTAAATGATTGTTCTAAATTTTCAGTTAGAATATACTTATTTGGTTCCAATTTGGAAAGAAGCCTCTTGAGTTGCTCAGCAACCCAAATATGTAACTGTCTTTTGCCTTAATTAGTATCTTACTTGAGGTGGAAGTCTTGACATTCAGAGTTGTGTATTTCCAGTGAGACAATGAAGTTTTGTGGTTATAATTATTGGCATGGTTCTGAGCCTCCAGAAATTAATATTTGCAAATGTTTTTCAAATGAAAGTTGTTTAAATGTAGTAAAGAAGGCTATCATTTATTTCAGCATTGCTTACAAAAAAGGAAAACAAATGGAAATTTCTGGAATAAGCAAGGGAAATGATTACACCATATAGTGAGTAGTGCATTGATTGTGAAGGTAACTTGGGAGCCCTGCCTTGATGTCAGAAAAGGCAGAGCTGCTAGCCCATAGAAGACAGTCTGGACATGTGTGAGCTAGTGAACATGGAATTATGAAGTCAAACACATTACCAGGGTTGTCTCTGGCCAGAAGTATAGCTAAGCAGTAGATCATGAGGCCTGGGGATCAATACCTACCACCACAGGAGAATGAAATTTTTAAAAGTTTTCAGCTCAGGATGGTGGCACATGCCTATAACTCCAGCACTCTGGGAGGGTGAGGCAGGAAGATTGTAATTTAGCAAATTAGTGAGGCATTGTCTCAAAAATAAAAACAATAGAAAGTAACTCAGTGGTTACCTAGATTTAGGGGGGGAGGGATCAGGAGCTGACATCCAGCAGGTAGAGTATTTTGATCTAGGATGGTAAACATGACCTAAGTGTGATTGTGGTTGTGACTGTACAACTCTGTCAATGTGCTGGAGTCCACTGAATCTTACATTTTCAGTTTGTAACTGTGTGGTATGCAGGGTTTTGGTTTAATAAAGTTTTTTATCTATTTTTTGTACCAGGATCAAACCTGGGACCTTGCACTTCTGAAGCAGGTGCCAGAACCACTGAGCTAAATCCCTGGCCCAGTACAGTTGTTTTATTATTCAAAAAATAGAAACAACAAACTCAAATAAAGGGCTGGGGATGTGATTCAATACAAAGGCCATAGTTTCAATCCCTAGTATAACAAAAAGAAAAAAAAAAGGCTCATGTAGAATAACCTACCTATAATTAATGCTTTTAATTTGAAACATTCAAATAGATGTTTAAACCAGGTTTAAAGGAAAGAAGGAGCAATTTTTTCCTCTTTGGTTAGTGGCCACAGTAGATTTACACACAAATAGGGTTGTGATTTCATCAACATGTCCAGGGGAAGTCTCCCTCTGAACAAGGATTGAAAATGCTCTTCATTTCTGTGTTCGGGAACCTCTGACTTGCTGGGTCTTTCTAGAAACAGCCTGTCAGCATACACCTATAATTTACTCCCAGTACTATTCTCTTCAAAGCCAGACTGTAAATAATTAATAAATCCTTAGGATTTGTGTTTCAAGTGGTTTTAAAAAAGCAAGGTAAAAAGATTGTGATTTGGTGCTTCACTTTACACATTTTAGTTGTTACAGCATTACAGAATAAAACACCCAAGGGTTAGAATTATTGATGCAAATTTTTAAATAATTTGGTCTCTTCCAGGGATCAGTAAGATCATAATTTTCCTGATAGCAATCAGGTTTTTTCATGATCCTAAATGTTTTTAAAGCTTCTTTATAGGCTGCCACCCACCCTCTTTTTGTCATAGATAATTATCCAGGGCTCAGTTTTCTCCTCTTGCAAAATATGGAGACTGACTTGGCAGGTGCTCCCTGCTTAGCTCCTAGAAATAGTTCTTTCACAGTCTGCAGCAGCTTCTCAAATAGCTCTGTCCACATCTGAGATCTCCTCTGTGGTCGGCTTAACGTGGGTGCTTTCTTTGGATAAGTGGAAGCCAAAAGCCATCACCATGGCAACCACAGTAGTAAAGCCCTGCTTCAGCATTTCAACTGGATCATGTTCCCTCGTTGTGAAGGCTCTCCATCCTATTTTCCCACAATGAGAAGCTAGACAATTAGGGGTTAAGCGCAGAATAATCCTAGAAACATCAAAGAGGGCAGTACATGTGTGCTCCAGACCCCACGGCCACCTGAGAAGCAACCAGTTTTCTCTGTATGAGGCCAAACTGCTCCAGCTTGCTGTAGAATTTGCTTGGCGGAGCAAGCAAAATACTTGAAATAATGACACTCTTTTACTAGTCACTATTGCAGAAATTCAGAAAAACTACCAATTTTTTATTTTTAATGCTAGGGATTCCATCCAAAATGCTGGGCAAAATCACTCTACCACTGAACTACCAATCAGTATTTTGAGTGTGTGGAGTTATCTGGGTATCTGTGTGTTAACAGTACTGTCTTGCTGTTTTTTAAAATATGTCTGAAAAATACAAGGTATTTTAAAGTTCACTTGGGGAGTAAAATTTTTCCATCACTAGATTATAGTGACTAATAATTGCTGCATTTCAGGCTTCAGGGCAGTCATAAGAACTGAAATATAGTGGGTTTCACAAAATGTCTCAGTTCAAAACAAAAAATGAAGCCAGGCGTGGTGGTACATGGATATCATTTCAGCACTCATTAGGTTGAGATGGAAAGATCCCCAAATTGAGTCCAACTCCAGCCTGGACTGCATAGCAAGACCTAACCTCAAAAACAAAACAAAACCAAAAACCAGGTAAATGAAATTAATACATTTGAGGAATATAGGAATGGTGTTTGATAAACATGTGGCAGAGATATAGTGCCATTTAGTGGAACAATAGTGATGGAAATATTGAAAGCCAAGCAGATGAAAAAATGATGCAGTTATTAACTCCAGGAAAAACAAAAGGCAGGTACACAAGTATAATATACCACCTGGCTCTACAGGGAACAGTACTTGCATTGAATAACGATCTGGTGAGGTATGAGGAGGGAAGAAGGGATGAGGGGTGAGTTAGGTCCTCAGGGATTGTGACAGGATGTCAACAAGAAATGTCTAAAATTGATAGATCAAAAAATATTACACGTATTATTTAGAAATGTGGAAGAAAATATGTAGGAAACTATCAAGAAATGTTGCTAGTGGGTGCAGATGAGAACTGCGAGTATAAACAGTGATGCCAAGTTGGGTTTTTGGCTAGTTATAGCATAAATTATATTTGAGAATCGATGGGGTTTTTTCCTTTGAAAAAGAACAAAGGCATATCTGAACCTTAAACAAGCCCCCGAGCCAGGCTCATTTCCTTTCTGTGTCAAGCGAAGGGATCACTGATATCAGAGAAGGTGCTGAAATGTCCTTCCAGGACCTGATTGGAGGGTCTGTTTCTCTCTTCAGGCTCTAGAAAGCTGGCAAGGGCACAGCACTTCCTTCATTGTTTGTGCCGAGAAAGCCTTGTAATATTATGAAGGAGGTAACAGTATTTCTTAAATCATTTTTTGTAATTTACTCCTATATCACTAATTCGTTTCTATAAAGGAATAGCAACATTTTCTAAGAAAGTTTTCAATGCTTTTACTTTTTATTTTGGCTTCAGTAATGTTACCCAACCTGTGACATTCCCTTTAAAATGTCAACTCTTTGGGAAGGGGGATATTTCCTTGTCTTAATCTTTTATAAAGCAGTGATTGTACCCACGAGTCTAGCAAATAAAATATGTCAATTGCATGACTAAACAGTGCTGTTTTGTAGAAGGATAATGTAAGCCTCATTAATTTCCAATTTTAAATTTAATTCTAAACTTTCTGGTAGCCACATTTTTATAAAAAGTGAAAGAGTAGGGCCGAGGATTCAGCTCAGTGGTTCCGCCGCTTGCCTCACAAGCATAAGGACCCGAGTTCGATCCCTGGTACCAAAAAAAAATAAACAAATAAAATAAATAAAAAATAAAAAGTGAAAGAGAACAGGTGGAATTATATTTAATATATTTTATGTAACCCAGTACATATATCCAAAATTCATTTCAATAACTACTAAATATAAAATACCACAGTATAAATATCTTGATTATTACGGAGGTTTTTTTATACATCTTCTAATTCCATTGTGTATTTTATACTTAAGTACATCTCAATTTAGATGTGAACTTTTCATCAGAAATACTGTATTTAAATTGTATTGAGATTTCGTAAAACTCATGGTTGAAAAAACTTGTTTTTCATACACATGTAGTTTTAAGAATACTTTAAAAGTTTTCCAAACCTAGTAATGGTTTTAAATTAAAATTAAATTAGCTGATATTAACTAAAATTAAAAATTAAACTCCTCTGTCCTACTAACCACGTTCTAGGAATTCGGTAGCAGCAGGTGACCAGTGAGTATTAACATAAGAGAGCAAGCCCTACAGAATGTGATAAGTTCAGTATTTTCTGGGAACACTCTCTTCTCAATACCCAAAAAAATGTCATTCTCTCCTGGAGATGTAAGTGGAAGAGAAGGCTAGTTCCCCCATCAAATAGGCAGTTTGGTAGTTTTCAGAAGCTTTATAAGACTACCACTACCTTGAAAGCGAGTGGGTATAGAAGGTATGAATAAAGGAATCTAGATTGATTTCAACTGAATTATTCTTTTTAAAATGAAAAATGAGCTAAATAATTCTTTTTTCTTTTTTCTTTTTCTTTTTTTTTTTTGAGATAAGGTACCCCCCACCCCCGCCAGGCCCTCCAGTGCTGGGATTACAGGTGTACACCACCACTGCCATCTAGAATTCATGTTTTTGTATTTGAGTTTTTCCTACTGGTAAACCAATGAAAATGAAATAATGATATCTAGAAGCCAACTAGTTTGTTGAGGCCTGAGCCATTAGAGCTTGTATTTAGGATATCAGGAAACCATGAAGAAAGAAAGAGAAGTTTCAGCAGTCAGCTTTGATCTCTCTAGAAGCAAGACCAAGAAAAGAGTTATGGACCAAGTCATCTAGAGAGGTGGTTCCTGAAAACCCCTGTTTAGATGTGAAGAACCATGACAGGAAAGGAAAGGAACCAAAAAAGGCTATTTCATTAAGCATTACTGTGAGTACTGAAGCTTAATCCCAAGTGCAAATTTTGAAAAATGGTGTGGAAAATGTGCTGCAGTTAGATCAGCACAGGGAGAGGAAAGGGACACACTTTGACACCCATTTCCTCGGTCATTAGAGCTGTTCTTGCGTGACAGAAGTCTTCCTCTTCCATCCCACCCAGAATACTAGTGCTTAGGGAGAACCATTTGGGCAAAGAAATCCAGGTGCTGGCAGCTGAATGTCAGGACCATGTGCATGAAAAGGCATGAGGTAGAGAATATGGGGAGGGTAGTGTATGGACTCTGTTATACTTTTTGACTTACTGTGTAGAATGTAGCAAAGCATAGAAAGGCATGTTTTATATCTTTGGACCTGCTTCAAAATACATACTCAATGCCCTGACTCCTCTACATATGAGACCTGAAATCCTGATGAAATGCACCCAGTTCCCTGCCCTGAGAACTGATAAGAAAGAGAGAGACACAGACTACTCACTTACACAGTAGTTTTGTGCCAGTGTTGATTACAGTTAATGTCTGGAATTTATATACTTGACCAAGGATATGCAGCATTTCCCACTTCTTTAGAACTTGAGCTCTGATTTGTGGGAAGTCTTCATAATCCACCAAGATTATCTTCAAATTCTGTCCCACTTCTGTGAATAGTATGTGTTGAATTTGTAGCCTATGCCATCAGAGTAAGGAAAACTATGTGGGGATTCCCAGCTTGTAGAAACCAACACAGTAAACTTCAATGGCCTTAAAAAAGGGGAATTTGGGCCAGGGATTTAGCCCAGTAGTTTCGCCTCTTTCTGCATAAGCACAAGGATCAGAGTTCGATCCCCAGTACCAAAAAAAAAAAAAAAAAAGGAGGGGATTTTCCAGTGTGAACTTTTAACAAAGGGAGTTCTCACTTTTACTTGTCAAAGACTATCAAAGACTACTTGTTGAATACTAACAAGAAAAATACAGACGAATCAAGCAATGAGACATTTAATAATTATGCAGTAAATTGGGAATTCCAAATCACTTCTACCAAACAAATAAGCAAAAATTTTGAGAAAAGGCACTTCATATATATTTTCCAATTCTATGCAAGGGTACAGTATAGTGCAGCACAAATATCTAGAAGTTTATTAGAGTCAAGATATTTTGATGATTATTAATTGACATTCTAAGTTCTTTCCATGTATTGTTAAAAATAATCTAATGTGGAATAGATAGGATTTTTCGCAGTAATTCAAAGCAAAACCAAACACAGATCCATGTTTGCTTTTTGTGACTTTTTCAGACTAAGAATTATACAATTTTTATTTTTCACTACCTTGAGTAATATGAATTAGGCCATTAATTGCTAACTCAGTTATGTTCATTTTTTACCTTGAAGATTAATCTATTCATCTGCCTTAGAATTTCTTTTCATTGACCAATGTGGGTGAAACATTAACCCTTTAATGATTCAAAATGGCTTGTGTTAACTTTCCATTCCTGTGACAACGTAACTGAGATAATGAGCTTCTAAAGAGAAGTTTATTTTGCCTCACAATTTTGGAGGACTCACTCCCTGGTCAGGTGGACATATTGCTTTTGGGCATGTGACAGCCAGGATATCATGACAGAATGCAAATGGTAGAGCCAAGAGAGAAAGAGGAAAGGCTGGAGTCCCAATATCCCCTTTAAGGGCACACACATATAAAACCCCTTCCAGCTAGGTTCCCCTGCCTCCAGATAATGGCCCAGCCTAGGGACCAAGCCTCTCACATAAGGGCCTTTGGGAGTCATTTATCCCAACCACGCATGACATCTTACCCAGCAAGGACTTTCTGCTCCCCAGCTAATTGGAGGTGACCCTGCAGCAGGTACTCTGAGTTGTCCAGGAGTTCATTCTTGTTTCTGGTCACCAGTGTAAACCTAATTTAAGATGTTTCTTCCCATCCTACCTCTTTTAATCTAAATAAGGTTTTACACTATCTGAATATTCTAAATATTTATTTCATAGATGATGTTGATGATAATAATTATTAATATTTATTGAGCATGAATGTTGGAGGTTGTTTGCATGCATTCTTCTATTTAATCTTTTCTTAACCCTTTGGACTAGGTATATTTATTATTAGAATTGTGGAGATCATGAACCAGAAGCTTAAAGGTTATTAAATGTTTAGTGAATCTTCCAAGGTCACCCAGTTAAAAGTTATGATGTATTATCTAATTTTATTAATGAGATTATCGGGAAGAGAAAAATTGCTGAGGAATTTTAGTCTCTCACAGTCTTCTATCCTGTGATTCCATTAATCTGCTGCTTAATGCAGTTTACATGTATATTGGGTTTTGTCCAAGCAAAATTAGAATTAAAATATTTAATATATAAGAATGTTCTTGAAGCATGATTATTTGCTCTAATAAAAACTAATTGAAACTGAGTCAGTATAAATCAGTTTAACGTTGTATGATTTTTTTTATTTGCACTGTATCATTTTTAACCATTAAAAATAGTCCCAGAGACTAGAAGTAAGTTAGTTTTTGGTCTGATTTATTGCATATGTTCTAAGAAAATGCTACAGATGGGGCTATAAATAGCTCATTTTATATCCCCTTTAGAGTTCACACAAATTCATAGGAAATTCCATGCAGTTGTACAGTAGGAACATATGAATTTTTGAAAACATGTGAGTCATTGATAATTTTAGCTAAGAATTTGACATAAGTGAGTTCATTAAGTTACTAGAGCCATTCCAAGGAAAATCAAATAGGTTCTTGTTAGGATTTTTGACCTCATAAAAGTTGGTTTTTATTGACTTTAATGACAAATCTCCACTCAGGGTCGGGTGTGGAATGAAAATGTACTCGGTGTGTGCAGTGTTTGATGTATTTCAGGTTTGCAGCAGAGCCCTGAAGAGCACAGTTTAACCAGTTTCCACACAACAGGTCAGACAGACTTCTCTACATTAAGCTGAGAGGTCTTCTGAGGAAATCCTGTCAATTGGTTTGTACTACAAGTTACCAGTTTGGTTCCTGAATGATAAATGTTCAAATTCCTAAATCTGTGCTATTGTGAATTTAAATTTTCATCTCTTGGAAACTATTTTTGCTGTCCAGATTAAGATTTTTCCAGACAATACCCTTCCTAGCCCCAAGTATGAAAATACCTGGTACTCATGGAAGGTGTATAGTTCAGGATGACAGTAGCATCTCCATAGGTTAGAATAACTAGTAAGCATATACGTTGCTGTCATATAAATGACTCCTATTCACCATTTAAAGTGGCTTTGGAATCATATATGCCAGGAAAACAATAATTTAGCTTGATATGGACATTCACTTCAGAAATGTATGAAAACACTAAGGGTGAATTCTTTTGCGAATTCAAATAAATTGATTGAGGTACAATTAAATAAGAGACCATCTAAAAATTACATAGAAATATAATGAGATTCATTGACTTTAGTTTGGAATTCCAAAGACCTAGATTCTCAGGATTTTGTTTTTTGTCACTGATTATTTAATGTGGGAGTAAAAGACAGAAAACACAACTCAAAGTTCCTTTAGAAAATAACTGCAAAGTCCACAGCTGGACTTTATTTATTTATGCGTGTGTGTGAAACCGGGGATCAAACTCAGGACCTTGCGTTTGCCAGGCAGGCGCTGGCACTACTGTGCTAAATCTCCGGCCCAATATCTGGACTTTAGATATGGCTTACATAGGCTCAGATCATGTCATTGTGTTGTTTCTGCCCTGGCTCATAGCTCTCCTCTTTTGGTGCAGCTTTCTTTGTTAGTCTTTTACCATTGTGGTGCTAAGATGATTTCTGGAAATTAGCCTCATAGATGCTCCTATTAAAGACCAGTGGGGAAAAACAGGGAATTTGCTTTCATCATAACAAAATTTCCACATGCTGTTCTTGTACAGGGCCAGTGGCTCTGGCAGGGTGCTGACTACATGGATTGGACATAGCCAAGGCGACTTGTTCTCCATTGTAACAGGAGAAGGATGGCCCAGATTCAGGCTGATTTGGGTGTTTGGCAGTGGTGAGGCCGTAGTAATGGTACTAATAAAAGTTAGCAACTATTTAGTGGGGGTTTTTATATGGCAGGCCCTTTGTCAAGTGATTCACTATGAATTACCGTATTTCATAATGGGACAGGATAGTTCCCACTGGTGGGTGTTTCTCCTCAGAGGCTGCTGTGGTTAAGATCACTAATTGAGAATGTGGGCAAGAATGGGTGTGGGAGATTCCCAGGAAGATGTAGATATGAGGTCATGCTTTGGACAAAGGGAGAGAGAGTCCAGAGTAGAGTAGAACAGGGCAGTATTGAGTGTTCATTTGAAGATAGGGATCATAAATTTCAAGCGAAAACAGATGACTTGTGAGATTTTTTTTTTCTCTTAGCAATCAATGTTCACATGATGAAGTAGAGGCATAGGAAAGGTGAATTTTGTAGGCTAGGTTCCATAGGGAAATGGAAAAGCAAGGCACCTAATGGTATTTTTTGAAGAGTTTATAAGTATAAGTCATGTGGAATGGGCTGGGTAAGAAGAGAAGGGATCTCAGGACAGAGCTGACAGACAGTAGAGGGGAATTAATGAGCAAAGAGCTGAAAATAGAGGAAGTGGCATTTGGAAAGTGTTGTCTTTTAATTCATGATTTCAGAGGTAGTGCTGTTTCTAGTGGTGACAAACCCAGGACAAAACTGGGCATGTGTGGCTGAGGAGGACGAGAAGGAAAGGACCACAGGAAGGAGGGAAAACAACTGACAAGCCAGGGCTCTAGGCTGGCTAGCCCAGTGAACACTGCAATTTCAATATGAGAGGGAAGATTATTAAACCAGCACCTGCAGGGGTGATAAAGGAGACAAACAAGAGTCTGGCAGGTAGCATCAAGGATAGAGCTATAAATCCAGGTGGAGAGACTCTCCAAAGATAGATGGTTTTTAAGGTGGATATGATGAGGCTAGGAGTAGTGGGTGGAAGTGGAAAGATGGAACTTCTCCACCAAACCATCTTCTGGCCCTGAAATATGGGGAATGGGGTTTAATAAAAATACACTGAAAAGAGATTTAAGTGTCCCCTTAACCATAATGCAGAGAAAGCAGTGTCCTACTAAAGCATTCATATCAATCCAAGCAAGGCAATGAATCATCAAGGAGGTTAAGGGACCATTCCACAAGAAGACAGAGGCTATTAGGGAATTTGCTTAAATTTTCGAGAATCACAGAGGAAAGATTTACAAGCAGGACATGAGTAAGAAATTTGGTTGGATTCTATGATGTGTAGAGCAGTGATAGCCATCAGGATTAGGGTGATATTTCATGATGTAGGAGGCCTGAACTTCAGCAGCCCCTTAAAGAAAAAAGGTGCTGAATTGGGGCTCATCTGAGAGAAGAATGAATAGCCCATAGTATTGCAGAGAACCTGAAGAAAGGGAGGAATGGTTATTCTTTGGTGGTTAGGGGCATCCAAATTTATTTCTCTCTCTCTTCTTAATGAGAAAGTGAGGCTTAGTTTTTACCCAGTGAAGAGGACCTTGCAGAGTAGCTGGTTCCACCAGAGAAATAGGAATTCACAGGCCAAGCTAAGGAGACAACTGAAGGCTGCCACCATTACTAATGATAGCACAAAGTGAGGAAGTAACACCTGGGAAGGAACACTTTAAAGATGGGCCACAAATAAATAACTAAGTGAGGGAAGGTTCTAATGCAAAAGGAGCTAGAAGCTGTGAAATGGAACCCATGGAAACACTAACTATGAGAAATACAGTAATTTAAATCAGGAACACAATATATCGGTGAAAATACATAAAGAATATAGCTAAAGCCAAATTGATGAGCTGGAAAATCAGTTTGAGAAACTGTTATAGTTTGGAAATCTTTGATGTCCTCCAAAGTCCCATACACTAAAATCTTGATCACTAGCCTAAGACACTGTTGGGAGTTGTAGAACCTTTAGGAAATGGGATCCAAGGGAAGGGAGGTAGGTCACTGGGGGCAGGCTCTTGGAGGAAATAGTGAAACCTCAGCCTCTCTCCCCTACTTCTCTCTCCCTCCCTTCCCCCTCTTCTCTCTTTCCCTACCCTTCCCTCTCTTTCTGTCTCCTTCCTGGCTGCCATGAGGTAAGTAGTTTCCTTTGCCACATGGTTCCACCATGATGTACTGAATCACCATCAACTCAAAGCCAGCAGGGCCAAGTGACCACAGACCAAACCATGAGCCCAAATAAACCTTTCCTCCTTAAACTGATTTATCTTGGATATTTTGTCCCAGAGACAGAAAGGTAAATAACACATAAACTCTTTCACAAGTTGGCCAGAATGATTAAAATAAATTATAGAAGATCCGATGAAGCATTTTTTCACATCTGTAAGAATGGGCAAGATAAAAATAGTAATAATACCAAATGCCAGCAAGGATGAGAAACAATATCATTTGACCACTGTTGATGCGAATGTAAAATGTTATTATGTTCATTCCAGAAAATACTTGGGCAATTTTATAATAAAACCACCCATTCTAGCAGTTGTACTTCCTGGCACTTATCCCAGAGAAATGAAGGCTTATATTCACACAAAACTTGTACACTAATATTTATAGCAGCTTTATTCATAAGAGCCAAAAACTAGCAGTAAGTCTGTGTCTGTCACTTGGTGAATAACTAAGCAGTGGTGTGTCATGTTCCATACCATGGAACAGTACTCAGAAATTAAAATAAATAAATTTCCAGTACTTGTTTGGATAGATGTTAAGGGCATTATTCTGAATAAAAAATGCCAACCTCAGAAGCACAGGTACTACATGATTCTATTCGTATTACATTCTAGAAATGACAAAATTATAAAGGTGGAGAAGATATAAGTGGTCATCAGGAAAGGGAAACGAGAGAAGGAGAAAATTCTCTTGTGGTTATGGAATATTTCAATGTCTTAGTTGTGTTAGTGGTTTTATGACTATACATGTGATAAAATATTAGACAGAAACATTTTTAAAACCTGCACATGCTATATGCATACCCATGTTTATAGCAGCACAGTTTGTAATAGCTAAAACTTGGAAACAGCACAAGTGCCTGTCAACTTGAGAGTGGATAAACAAGATGTGGTTTTTTTTTAATAAAGTGGAGTACTACTCATCCATAAGAATGAGAAGCTATAGACATAGCTAAATGGATGCATATTGAGGCCATACTCTTAAGTGAAATAAATAGGACACACGTGTAAATTCTCTCACATGGTATGAGAAACTAAAAGTGTAAATGAGGATCAAAATGTATAATAGCTAATATGAAATAGGAACAAAAAGTCCAAAGGAGAAGGGGAAGTGGGAGGGGTGGGGAAGTGGGAGGGGTATGGAAGAGGAAAGAAGGGAAAGGAATAAATAGGAGAAAAGGAAAAAATGGAAACAAAGCCTTTGTAAATAGGGAGGAGTGAAGGCGTTGAAGGGAGGGCAAGGGAATGGGGAAAAAAATAAGATCCAAGATATATCATGTAAAGGTAAAAATTCCCAATGATGAGTGTCATCATATTGTATACCTAAAATGTACCAATAAACTTAATGAATTTTAAATACCCGCACCTGCAAAATTTGGCTAAATCCAAGTGATTTCTTTAATTGGGTTAATTGTGCCATTCAATTTCTTGTTTTGATTGTGCACTACAATTATATAAGGTGACACTCTTGGGAAAACTGGGAGATGAATGTATAAGGCCTCTGCACTCTTTCTGCCATTTCTTACAAGTCTGTAATTATGTCAAAATAAGGGATTTTTCTTCCTTTTTCTTTTCTTTTTTGTGAAGGGGGGATGATAGAAAAATGTAGAACAAAAGAATGAGTACCACCAATAGGATAATAAGAATTAAAAGCAACAAAATATGGGAAGAAACATTAAAGAAAGTATGAAGTCACATATTTCAGAATTGAAGAAAAATGAAATACCTCAGTTTGAAAATGTCCATATAGTTCCAGAATAATTGATGAGTACTCAAGTAGACACAGTGACTGTTATGGCACCATGTTCCAGAATGGCACTGGGCTAGGGAGGTTGTTCCTCAGGATTTGGTTCATAGGCACTGGACCCCTACAGCCAAGACAGAGGGAAGCCTGGCCACTGCTCCACCTGGCAGCAGACCATGGTGTCATCCACATGGTGCTGATTTTAGGCTCATGCAAAATGCAAGAGTGGTGGGGTCAAGAAGGCTTTCACCCAGATTTCAGAAGAAGGCCTGGGAGGCAGGCAGGGTGCCCTGAGAGGGCAGGGTGTGAAGCTGTGAGCGTGAAGCCAAAGGGGCAGTGGAGACCCCAGAAGTTTGGAGAAGCCAGGAGTATGGATCGTCTGAGGAAAACTGCAGTAAGGGAACAGAGCCAGCCCAAGAGACAAGCCGTGGGTGCTGCAACCACCAGCAGCGCCATAGGAGCAGAGCCACCCAAGCCCTTTGGAGTTCACAACTTGCTACAGATTGCCAGGGATGCTGGAAGTGAAACTGAAATTTAATGTTTGCCCTGCTGGATTTTGGTCTTGCCTTGGTCCCATTCCTTTGTATCCCCCTGTTTGTAACTTTTGGAATGGAAATGTCTACGTTGTGCCGCTGAATGTTGGAAGTGTTTAACTTTCTTTTCGTTGCTACAGGGGCTTGCAGCTAAGAGTTTGTCTTAAATCTCAGAGGAGACTTTGTACTTGGACTTTTCAGCAATGCTGAAACTGTTAGGACTTTGGAAACTCTTGGAGATGGACTAAATGCCTTTTGTATAAAGGGATATGCATGAGTCTTTGGGGTCCTGGGATGGAATGTTATGGCTTGTGTCTAGTTGTTCCCCCCAAAGTCTCATGTACTCATAGATGGGACTTTTTCAGAGATGGCTGGATCTAATGTGTGTGAGAATGGGATTGATTCACGGTTCAATGCTAGGCTCAAGGGAACTAGGATTAAGAGTGTGAGTGCTACCTGCCCTAAGTAGTCTATGTAAGATATAGGGGATAGAAAGAGCTGTGGTCATCACTTGCTTACTTTGCTACCTTCTTCCCACCATGAACTGTTTCTCCTCTGTGATGCCTCCCTGCCTTGGAGCCAGCTGATTATGGACTGAAACCTCTGCAGACTATGAGCTATACCTTTTCTCCTTTTATTCTGGGTGTCAGGTATTTTGTCTCAGCAAGAGAAAAGTAACGGAGACAGTAACATTTATGAATATCAAAGAGGATTCTGAAATAGAGCACCAAAAGTTTAGAGGAAGAACAGATCTCTTCCAAAGAAGAAGAATCATGATAACATCAGACCTCTCAGCAGCAACAATGCTGGGAATAGAGGTGATCATCTTGAATGCACAGACAGTTACCTGCACAGACTCAAAATACATCAAGCAGCAGAGAGGAACAGATCAACAGTTTTATTAGACATTTCGACACATGCTGTCAAGACACCAATCAAACAAAATTAAGGAAAGAGACAAAAGACCTGAATATAACTAATAAGCTTAATCATTAAAATATATATACCCAACAGAGAATAGGCAATGTTCTTTAATATAAAGGGAACATTTATTAAAAAAAGTGGTGATTAAAAATCAATTTCAAGAGGCTATGTTGTTTGGCTATACTGCAGCAATATCAAAAATAATTATTATAAGTGGATAACCTTAAAAATCACATATTTGGAAACTATATAATACTGATAACCAATCATTGGGTTAAAAATGAAGCCTATTTTTCAGAAACCCTGTTTTTCATAAAAACGTTATGGTATGGTTTTGTTCATATAGACCTAATGTTTATTAGGTTTATTTTTAGATATTTTATGACTTCTGCAATTATTACATAAAGATCATTTTTCCATTACATTTTCTGGGTTAGGTATAACTGATGTATAGGAAGTTCTTCACTTTTTTATGTTAATCTTGAATCTTGCCTTTTAAGCAGTTTTCTAATTTAATAGCTTTTCTGCACAGCCATGTGATACCCCAAATAATGTCAGCTTGTGTGTCCCAAGACTTGCCACCAGCTATGACTTCTGCTTTCAGTGTTGGCTCATTCTCACCTTTTTCATGATTTCAGTTGGAAAACCTGCCAATCCTTTTCTTCCATCAAGTGTAATATATCTGCAGGATATTCTTTATCACATTAAGGAAACCTTCTACTACTCTTAATAAGAATCAGGAATGGGCGCCATCCTGACAGATGGCTTCCTTGTCTAAGTAGCTGCTAGTCCACATCTAAAATCAGAAAGGAGATGGAGTGAGATCTTGGGAGCACATGCTCAGTTCTTTTTTGCAGAAGACCCTGGGGTCCAAAAACATCACTTCGATTCAACATCTCAGTGGCCAAATATGAATTGCAGAGCCACATCTAGCTCCAAAGGAAGCTGGGCACTGACACTTTTCACTGGACAGCCTGTGCTCAGCTGAAGCAGTATTATTGCAGAGGAAAAACAGACCAAATACTAGAGGATAATGAACTACACAAGTAATCATGAGCTTTATTCCTTTAATTTGTTGATGTAGTAAAAAAAAGTTTTGCATTAAATCATCCTTATGTTCCGGAATAATTCCCACTTAGATGTGAAAATTGTTCAGTATATTGTTGGATTCTATTTGGGAGTGCTATAATGATTTTTGCATCTGTGTCTACTAAAAATACATTTGCTGCAGAAATTAGTGATAACACTTTTTACATTTAAACAGTACCTTGAACTTTTTAAAAATCATTTCACACACATCTTCTGATAATCAAAAAATGACCATATTTTTAAAAGTCAACAGAATTCTATTAGTAGAAAAATATCTGCAAATGGAACAATTCAACTTCTCATAATTGCCTAAATCCTAGAGAGCCAAAAGTGAGACTAGAGTTCAGATTAGGGAAGAGAGAAAAGTGCAGGGGATTGAAAAAGGAGCTCTGATCACAGGAACCCAAGGAAGTGTGTTCGTGTCCTCTGGAATGTACAGGAAACGATGGGGCTCCAAGCTCTGCCAGATGCCTGGCATCTCTAACGTTCTCCGCATTTTACTAATCCAGTGTTTAAATTGACCTCACTTGAATTTGCAAGTAAAGGCTTTTCTGGCTATTAAGCATCCTTTGGCTTTATGAACTTCTGATTCCTTACTTACCTGCATATACCAAATTAGATCATAGCAGCTGAGTGCTCTCTGGACAAAGGAAGCCCGAAAAGCACAAGATGCCCCTGCTTTTGTCTAGCAGCCAGTTCGTGTGTGTGCTACTTGCACATTCTCCCCTGAGACTGAGGAGCTTTTCCAGAATACACAGTAATTACCTAACAGCAATCACTCACACTCGCAAGTATGAAGTGCCTTTGGGAGGAAAATAGAAAGGTAGGCTGATGTAATTTTGCAAAAAGAGGCGCACTCAATATTAAGAGTGACTAGGTGTCACAGTAAACATACTTACCCGGGTAGCTCAGCCTTTGTAGATTTTACCCATACAATATGCTGTCTGTCTGTTCTCTCTGCTCTTCAGGCCCCCACTGTGTCGTAGATGCATAGGAAATAGCTACCTAGGGCAACATTTAACCCTGAAAGGGCTCTGAACACCCTATCCCCACCCTCCATGGTCTGCTTCTCTCCTTCCCAGTCTTACATACATGCAGGAGGGCAACTGTGCTGTAGGCACACTTGGGACATCACTGGCTTCTGCATGGCCCTGTAGCTGCACATTCCACAGTGAAGCAGTGACCAGGAAACAGTCTGATTATGCACATCATCAGCACACACATCACATTTGAAAAGTTAGATTCTGGAGTAGCTTTTGGCCTTGAATTTTGGTAGTAGATCAGAATGATAATTCATTCAAATCTATTTCATTTTGTATTGCTTTTTTGGATACCCTAGGTGCTTAAATTCTTAATGACTATTGAGATAAATTCCTATCCCCAGTATCATTTTTTTTTACCATGCACAATAAACAGACAAAAGCACAGAGAAATATCCCAGAATTACATCTATTTTTAACATCGTAGCCTTTGGAATTAATTATGAATATTAAAAATGGATGAGGTTGAAGTCTCCTGATGAATAGAACCCCTCACTGCTATTTGCACTGTTTGCCATTCCCAGTGGATGTTGCATCATTGGGTAAACAACCCAAGAGGTGTCACCAAGCATCTCAGTTTAAAATAAATGCTTTAAAATGGTTAATTATACTTTACCCTGAAGGAAGAGACAAAGTTTCCTGAGGTCCCTGGAAATGGTTAACGAGTAAATCAAAGCTTTCCAAAATGTGGTTGCCTATTTTTAAAGTGCTGAACTGGGGTTTAAAACAAGCTGCCCAGAGACCAAGTCATAACTGTGGGGACTCTATGGTCCTCTTATGTGCAAGTACATAAGAGGAAAATTGTAGGGTAGAGTAAAGTAGTGGTGAAAGGCCCTTTAGGCAACCAGATAAGAAATAGGTTAAAAGCTGCACAACTAAAAGCCTGGTACAGGTTGAGAAAAAGGCGAATTCACAGGGAGGTGGGGAGAGCATAGCACAAAGTAGACCTAAATAGACCTGTGAATTTAGGGGGGGAATCGCACCTTGACCTCCTTCCTTTCTGCCTATCCATTATAAGAATTCAATAAATATTGTGTTGTTACTGAATCACATTTGGGTTATTCAAGATTTACATGAAGAAAGTAAAACTATTGAACTCCGAAAAGATACTGAAATGAATATTTCTGTAATTTGGGGTAGAGACAAGCTGTCTTAGCAGAGTATCATAACTAGAAGCCATTACAATCTATATGAGTGAAACTTGACTATAATACTATAAAACTTGTGCTTGGCTGAGCATACAAAGTCTCATTCTTAACCCCAAGACCCCATCCTCAAAAGAACTCTTAATTCTAAAGCCTTAAATAAACATGCCTGAAAATACACATAAGGAAATTAATTAAAAATTGTGATCCTACCATTATTTAAATATTGCTAAAATAGCTGCAGCACCAGGATGAGCCTCCCCAGGCTGGATTAGTCCAGTATACAAAGATCATGTTTCTGTAGAGGTGAAACCTGCCAGCAGCTTAATCCCTCACAAAACCCCTGTCCACATGCAGCCATTAGCCAAAGTAAACAGGCAAGGAGAAGGAGCAGCAGAATTGTCAGTAAATTCTGCAGAGTTGGGACTCAAGCCACTGGTTTCAGTAATTCTCAGAAACAACAGCCGAATTCCAACACTTTGGGCTCTGTGATTTTACAGTTGGACCAATGCAAAGTTTGTAGGAATTTTAAAAATATATTACTGATGTACCATACAGAGATACCTGTGTATGTCATTGATTTTTTTAATTATATAAAAATATGTCACAGTAACAAATACTTGGAAGTAGTTCTAATATGGTTAGCTTTTAGAGCATTTGGTCTGAGTGAAATACCATCAAGGAATGTAAGGTTCAAAATCTGCATGGAGATCAAGGTGAATGGAAAGCTTTAAGTAGCTTCTAAGCACTTGTGACACCCTGAGCAAATGTGACTTGTTCTATCTAGCTGAGTAACTGCAGCATGTGGATGTGGCCAACTTTAAGTAGCTACCATGGGGTTTCATTTTGTCCAGACTCTACAACATCCGAATTGCAAATTGGCCTTTCCTTGACCCGCTGAGCATGATGCTGGGCCCAGTGGACCCATCCCTTACTTTTCTACTATAAATTTGTACTTTAGTGTAATAGTAGCTAGCCAGCTGTGCATCTCAGTGCCTTTCCCTGAGGGATACCAGAAGCATGCTATGTATTTATCCACTTAGTATGACAAACAGCAAGATATGTGCACGTGTGCAAAAGTGGCAATATGGGATTTTTTTTCCCACGTTATGCTCTGTCTCACTGGTTTTGCCTGTGTTTACCCAAGGATCACAGAGGGTCCAGGAGACACATACCACTCCAAGATTTGTTAAAATGAAAGTTTTCTTTTGATTTTTTTTTCTGGTAGAAGTAGCCCAATTCAGTACAATGGCACATGAAAAACCAGATTTGCAAGTTTTGGAGGAGGTCAAAAGTGAATCATGAGATCACTTATCCATGGATAATGAAGATTATCTGATATGGTAAAATAAAGGTTTTCATAATAGAAGAGTGGTGTGGGCAGATGATGATGATGATGACGACGACGACGACGATGATGACGACGACGACGACAATGATGATGACTTTGACATTGGCCATGTGAGCTAAAGTTCCTGTGATAGTGAAATGGAGCAAGAATTCACTGATACAGACACAGGGAGCACAGACCTCCTTGATTCAGATGATGGAGAAAACTGCAATGTGAATAGATATTTGACTAGTCAAAATGTTGCAAAATGGCCACCCAACCAAATGGAATGATCCAATGTTAGAACTAGGTTTGAAAATATAGTGAGAGTTGGCAGAGGTAAAATGGATTGGACTGAGTGCCAGCACTGCCATTCAGTGTTAGAAATTGTAACAGATGAGATGCTACAAGATGCTATAAAATACACAAAGGCTGAAATGCAAGTAAAACTTTGTACCAATAACCATATTAAAAATGTATTTATTATGACACCGCACTAGCCGAACTACTCTACTTAGCAGTGATTTCTCATGGTAATTGCAAGGAACGTAGAAAACTTATGGAAGAGTGATGGGTCAAAGTATGGCATAAAAATTTATGCCCCTGTAGATATTAGACACTGATCCTGGAACTCAGCTATCAGGTCCTTATTCATATAGTGATAAACCAAATGATGTTGTTCATGGACTTGTTGCTCCCATCTCCCAAACTAATTGGAATGTGACATTTGACAATTGGTTTAACAGTGTCCAATTGATGTTACATTTGCTAACAGCGCATAAGTTGACCAGCATCTGAACTGGACACAGGAACAAAGCAGAAATTCCAAATGAAATGTTGCAATTTCAAAACAGAGAATTGTATAGTATAATCTTTGGAGTTCAAAAAGATTTACATTGGCCTCATATATAGCAAAGAACAAACTGGTACTGCTGAAGTCAGCATTGTACCATGATGGAAATATTGATAGGGAAACCTCAACAAAATGGAAGCCTGAGATGGTAACTTTCTACAACAAAAACAAAGGTGGAACAGATGTTGTTGATCAGTCATGCAGCAACTATGATGTCACTTGAAACACAAAGCACTGGCCAAAGGTTGTGTTTTACTTGATCCTAAATATGTGTGGCATAAGTAGTGTGATAGTTTACAAAGAAAATAGCAAGTGTAAAATATCACGGAGAAATTTTCTTAGAGAATTGGGACTGGAACTTATAAGAGATCATTTGCAGCAGAGGAAAAACAAAATGTTCCTGTCCAGAGAACTATGCAAAAAAAATCGTGCAGCACACTGGTGAGCTGACAGGTGAACAGGCAGGTGCAGCATCACAAAGAAGTACTATGACAACAGGAAGACCAAAAAGATGTCAATTGTACCCTACAAGATAGGACAGGAAAACAAGACATACGTGCTATCAGTGTAAGCAATACATGTGTATGCAGCATGCAGTTTTCCTGTGTGAAGACTGCCTTAGGTGTGATAATTGAAGCAAAGATTATTCCTGTGGTAGACTTCTGTTTGTGTTTACATTGTAGCTCACATAGGTTTTTATTTCTGATGTTATCGTTTAGGTTTTGTAAGCAAGTAAACAGCTGATGTGAAAATGTTGATGTCTATTCTAAATGTGCAATACATATTAAGAATTTAATACTTTATTGATATTTTATGTTCCTATTAACTACATACTGTATAATATAATAAACTCCTAACCAAACAGCAAGACCAGTGAGATGTCAAGTATGTCCTACAAAAGGGCCAGGAAAGCAAACCATGTGCTGTCAGTGTAAGCTATATGTGTGTAGGAACGTGCTGCTGTCATGTGTGCAGACTGCCTTAGGTGTGATAATTGAAGTAAAGATTATTTTCTTATAAAGTGCTATTGGTATTTTCATTATAGTTCATATAAAAATTTATTTGTGATTTTTTTTTTAGATTTTGTACACCAAAAAGCAATTGTCAATGATGAAATCTTTAATGCTTTTTTATAAACACTCAATAAATATTAAAAATTCAATACTTTATTTTTGTGATTTTTTTTCCTGTTAAGTACTCACTGTTTAATATAATAAAACTCATAAAATTGAAAATAATACTTCAATAGAAATATTCTGAAGAATAGATGTGGGTCTGATAGACCCACGTTTATGTGCCTTTATGACAAAATTCGTGTTACACTCCGGCCTGTGCAGTCACCTCAGGTGATAGAATATTTCTGTATGGATGGGAGCTTGTGTCCCCTAATCATCTTGCTGCTTTCCCCTTGGATTTGAATGGGGTGATCTCTGAAAACCCAGTGCAATTGATACTGTCCACTATGTATCAGCCCAGTGACCAGTAAGTAGGGTTAGTTTCTTTGAATCTGGTGTCATATCCTTATTAAAGCCCCCTATGTAGAGATCCTAGAACTCCTCACCAAGAGGCTGCTCCTCACAGTGTTGTGAAGCATCAGGACTGTGACCTACATAGCTCAGGCCCACTTGCTTCAAACAGTCTAATAGCAGAGGCAATGTGCTAGGGATATTTGAGCGGGGGAAGTAAAAATCCTAGAATTCTCTGCCTCCATCTTTCCTTTGCTTGAGATGAGGTCACACAGCTGTTTCCATTGAATGGGATAAAAGAAGCAAAGAATAGCTATGGGCCCATTATTTTATATTGGCAAATCATATTAGAACACTGTAAGAAGCTGTTTCGGTTGCTTGAGTACTCGCTGTTGGAGAAAATGCCTTGGACATGGCGTACAGAGATCTGTCATTGAGTATTCGTAGTTGGTGTTGGGGAAGGGAAGGGCACTCACACAGTGGCATAGCCCCGGGCACTTCACCTTCTGCTGTGTGTGCAGAGTGCCCTGTGCCCTCCTTGGGGATCTGTGCAATGCAGCATGGAACTGTAAACTGGGCTGACTAGGAAGAGTTTGTGTTTACCAGATCCCGGGTAAGGGCCAGGCCTGTGGAATCCAAAAGAGCAGCCGGACCGTGACCTCACTGGTGCCGAAAATCATGAATTCAACTTAGGTTTCTTTCAGCAGCCTCCCAGGGTAGCTGAAGAAAAAATGTTTCCCATTCTGCCTGTTAGGTGTCCTCAGCCCAGCATGAAATTCTCAAAAGCAATGTCATCCTTTGCATGGTGCCTCATCTAGACATTTCACCATGATTTCCCTCCACCCCTGCCCCTTCCCGACCGCCCCTTCCCTGCCCCTCTCGCCGCAGGTGTGGAAGGCATTGTGGCCATAATGATTCCTGAGCCCAAAGGGAAGGAGATTGTAAGCCTGCTGGAGAGGAACATCACCGTGACGATGTACATCACCATCGGAACCCGGAACTTGCAGAAATATGTGAGCCGCACTTCGGTTGTGTTTGTCTCCATCTCCTTCATTGTCCTGATGATCATTTCCCTCGCGTGGCTGGTCTTTTATTATATCCAGAGGTTTCGGTATGCAAATGCCAGGGACAGGAACCAGGTGAGTACCAAAAAGTTAAAAAAAAAACTTTTTAAAATTATTGTAAAACCAATACACATTACTGGATAAACTTTGAAAACCACAGAAAAGTACCAAGACAAATACAAAATTACCTGTTATCCCTCTACTCAGCAGAAACATCGTTAACATTTCCTGCACAGTTTCAGATATTTCCCGAATACACATATTTTCACTTATTAGTATTGTAATAAAATGCTCATGATTTGCCTACATTCCTATTGCTCTTTTGTGGATAATTATTTAATTAGGCACAGAATAAAGGGAGACAGAGGAAGTGAGTTGAGATTATGCTAAAAGTGTTACATGTTTATGTGTACAGATATTTTTTAAATAAGATGATACCACACTTAACTATCCATCTTTTTTACTTTATCTGAGAGATTATCTGGGAGTCTGATTTCTATCAACCCACCAACCAGTCTCATTTCTAATGACCACATGGTATTTCATTATCTGCATATTGTCACATTTATTTAACTACTTCTATTATGGCCATGCTTTCTCTCACAAAGCAAAATGTACACATGATAGATACTTAGCACATTTGTGAATGTATCTGTAAAGTAAATCCTACCAAATTTAATTTGCTAGGAGAATGGTATATGTGTCTTAAACTATAATAATTCCTGGCAAATTATCTGCCAAAAACTGTTGGACCAATTTATATGTTAGCCAATGGTATATAAGAAATAGATACCGCTTCTTCTTGAGTGTGATTTGATAAATTAAAAATGGTATCATTTTTTGGAGCTAAGAGTATATATAGCTCAATGGTAAAGCACTTGTCATACATGAGACCCTAAGTTTAATCCTCAGCATTAAAAAAAAAGGAAACCCATTACATTCTTTGTATTGTAAGTAACATTAAACATTTTCAAGTATAATAGAAAAATTGAAGATTGTTTGTATAATATCTGCTTGTATTATTTGATCAGTTTTTAGCTGTATTCTTGGTCATTTTCTTATTAATGTACAGAAGGCCTTTATTAGCAAGGAAATTAGTCATCTTTGTGATACATGATTCAGTTTTCTCTCCCTGCTTCTCATTATCTTTGATTTTATTTATGTTGCTTTTTGCCACACAGACATTTTTGGTTTTTACATAACTAAGTTTATCAGTCTTTTCTTTATAGCTCCCAAGTATTGCATAAGATCATCTACAGGCCCAGACTACTGAAAAACTCTCGTGGTGTTTTCATCTACCACATTTTAATTTCATTTTTATGAAGAACTTTTAGAGCATTTATTTTAGCATAAAGAGTAAAGTATAGAACTAACACTTCTTTTTTCAGACGGCCTGCCATTTTTGAAACTGGTGTTCACTGAATAATTGATCTTTTCTCCTCTCATATGTAGTATCCTCATTTAGCATATATTAAATACCCATTCTATTTCTATGCTCTCTGAGCTGTACCATTAATCTGTGCCTTCATAATCCAGTACCAGATAGTTCTGAGCTTTGCATGCTATCTGTATTTTTCATGTTTTATCTTCATATGAGTTTAGAATCACTATTTATATAGTTTCAAATTTATAGAATAATTAAAATGTATAACTTTATGTTGAGTCTTCCTATCCAAGTACAATTTACTCTACTCTTTCTTGTATCCAGAAGCATTTTAAAATATTCTTGCTAATCTTGCACATTCATGTTTATTTTTAGGTATTTATTATGTTGCTTTTATAAGTTTTCTTTTGCATATCTAAAGGTTTAAATTTTTGTATATTTTTTCATTATTAATAGCTTCATTATTATCACCTTAATAATAATGCATAGTATTTATAATATACAGGGGTACTAAGGAGCTCTATATAAATTTACATATCTAATCCTCTTAATAACCCTATAATAGGAAATTTTATTATCCTTATACAGATGAGGAAACTGACCACAGGAGGTCACACATCTAGGCACTAATAAAACCATCAACTGAACCCCAGTCCATGTTCTTGACTACTGCATTGCAATATCTGTGATTTGTTTGTTTGGTTGTTGTTTGTTTTATTTTGTTTTGTTTTCTGAACTGCGGATTGAACTTGGGACCTTGTGCTTGCAAGGCAGGCGGGAGTATCTGTGATTATATATATTAAATTATCAGGATTGCATTAATAATATGCACAGTTCATAATAATTTAGTTATTTCAGATTTGAACATATTATCTTTCAGAATGTATTAGCTTTCCTAAGAGACCCAAAAAAAATCTAAAATAATATATTGAAAATATTTCTTTTCATATAGTATTTGTGGGAACATCCTCCATGTAGTGAGACTATTTCTAGCATTTTTCATTTTACTATTTTCTAGTGTAGTCTTCTGGGTTAAGATACATATGTATCATGTTCTAAAAATATAATGTCAGAAACGTCAACTTATTAGTGAGAGCTTTTTTTTTTTTTTTTTTTTTTTGGTACCGGGGATCGAACTTGGGTCCTTGTGCTTGCACAGCAGGCGGTGAAACCACTGAGTTAAATCCCTGGCCCAGTGAAAGCTTTTAATTAAAACTAGATGTTTAATCCAAACAAATTCTTGTTGAATAGCTGTGTGCTTTCTGTTTTGAGCTATTAAAAAGAATGGACTCTATTTTTGAGTTTCCCAATATTGACCCATCCTAAATTCCAAATACATTCTAGTCCTTTAACTTGTCTTGCATTATATTTGTTACTCTTTGTTCTACTACTCATTATTTACCTTAGCATTTGAACGTTCAGTGTGCCCACAGTTTACACTTCCGTCATGTTAGGAGGTGGTTATTCTGGCTTCATAAGAACTGTCAGACTTTTCTCCACTTTCTGTAGTCTAGGCAGTGATGCAGTCACGACCCATGTGTGGCTACTTAAATTTAATTCACTGTAATAAAGTAAATCTGAAAGCTCTGTTCCTGTCCACAGTCGCCACATGGCACGTGGCAGCCTGTGCCTATGCGGGGCGTTTCTGTCACCACAGAAGGTCTGGTCTGGCTGCATTGCTCTAAGACTCTTTACACTCCACGGAATTAACTGATTCTCAAGTGTTAATAGAAAGCTTCTGTGAGTTAGTAAGGTCTGAATTGTTGTTTGCTTGAGGAAGATAGTTCTTTTACTTTTTCTGTTTATTTTATAGCAATTAATTTGTTACATTTTCTGTAACTCCTGGAACAGTTTTTAAACACTATTAATGCTTTTTTTCTGATTCTCAAAATGGTACATACTCATTTTAATAAACTTCAGCAACCACACAAAAACCACTGAAAGGAAAAACAAGTTACTCATTACCACCACTGAATAGTTAACAATTGAGTATATTGTTTTTCATGTACTTTTAACTCCTTGCATTCATATTCAGTAAGGTGTTGTTTTATGTATATGTGCAAATGCACAAGACAAACACATACTCACGCATGCACAGGTATTATACTTTGTATTAAATGGTGAACATTTCCCCATCATTAATCTTCTGAAACATGAAGCTACCTAGGTGTCAAGTTCCACCACTTACCAAAATTGAGAATCATTTTTTGTTAGTTTTTAAAACTAGATAGTATTATACCTTTCTCTTATGCTTTGAATGTGGATTAAATGAGTTGATGTATGTCACTATTAAAGCCACAAAACATGACACTAATCACTTCAATTCCCGGTGAATGGTATTTTTATTATTACTATCATGTTAATTCCTTGATGACTGTATGCTATATAACTCAACTTTGCCACTTTCATTAAATATTCTGGAATGTAAATTACCACAATGCCAGTTAGACCTAAAGTGGTGAAAATGGATTTAGAAATATGTAATGGATTTGCTTCTGTGGAGTGACATATGAAAAGATAATTATTTTAAAAGATAGTCACTCAGTCAATCACATAATGCTAAATAGAAATGACATCATTATATTTTTGAGCTTATAGATAATTCAAATAGGCATTAGATAGTTGAGGCAAGGATAAAATGTCAAGTTTGAATAAGTTGAGTAATTATTTCAGTTATTTCACTTGGTGCAGGTATGTGTAGCCTGCATGTCTGACTAGGCACATGTATATTCCATGTTATACATGAAAAACAAATTGGAAAGTGATGGTATGGAATTGATGTGGTACCATTCATGGAATTTAAGTTTTTACTCTGCTTTCATTTTAACTTTCCATGAGTTACAGGGTCACTCAGTAAATTGGGATCATGGTAAAAGCTAACGCTGTTTCCTCATCAAAATGGTCTTTATACTTTACACTTTTGGTGGATGCAATGAGAACATATAATTTCCTTAAAAAAAAATACTTCTCTTTTGATGGTCAGTGTGTTGCTCTATTTGACAGAAAGTTACAGCTGTGCAAGCTGTAGCTATAATAAGCATCAGGTTAACCTAAATCATTTTTTATTAAAGCATTATTGACCTTCAAAGTGACTCTCAAGTTCTATATAGGATCACAGCCTGAAACAGAATATAAAAGGCATTGATTTACATTGGTGAAGTATCCAACATTCAGGTATGTGAAAAGAGACTGCACTTGAATTACCCAGATGAGCACCTCTGTGTCTGCATGGCTTTGTGTGGATACAAGTAAAGGACAGCCCTCAGCATTGTGTATGGTCCTAACTCTTTTCATGCCACTCTGTACTTGGAGAGGATCATTTCAGTGCAGTGTCCATGAAGTAAGATTTGCTAGATGCTCACAGCACAAATAAGGGCTACAGCTAAAAGCGGAGAGGCTCTCTGGCTGCAGTGCTGTGTTTCTTAAAGCAGCTGCACCAAGCTAAATCCACTGCAGATAGCAGCTTTAGAGTCAGGTGGGGCTGGATTCAAATCATCGCCCTGATGATTCCTAGAGGTGTGACCTGTGTGAGCCGCTACAGCTTGCTATGCACTTTATCCTCACCTATAAAGCGAGAATGGGAACACACCAGCCCCACAGGCATGAGGTGAGGATCAAATGGGAAAATGTATGACATTAGTAGAGGGTTGTCTTTAATGGACAAAGCAATTCTTTTTTTTTTTTTTTCCGGTACCAAGGATCAAACTTAGAACCTTGCACTTGTGAGGCAGGCAGCGGAACCACTGAGCTAAATCCCCAGCATTTTTTTTTTTTTTTGGACAAATCAATTCTTAGAAAATAGTATCCCACCAAAAATGTAGCTCTAGTCTAACATACTCTACATAAAAGTTAGAGTTGTTATTTAGTCATAGAACTCACAAATGGGTATAGCCTTTGTAGCACTGATGTCATAGTTTAAAATTAAAATGGGACCTTTTGTCCATCTTTTCTCCTGAATTACATAAATAGGAAAGCATATCAGGAAGAACAAATCTTACTTTCTTGGAGAATAATCTTCTGCAGCACTAATTTTAATTAATAATATTGTGTATATAGAGCAGTGGTGGCAAACCTATGGCACACATGCCACAGCGGGCTGTTCATACCATTGAAACCTCTAAAAGTTTCGTCCTCCCTGATAGACAGTAAATGAAAATGGTAAATAAAGGTATAAATTTAACAATAAATTTTCTTTCATTCCAAGCTCCTTTTAGCAACTTCCCTTCCTACAGCAGACCCCAGAGGCAACAATTCTTAACACTTCCCTTGTGTACTTTCAGACATTCCTGTGGGGGTGTGTGTGTGTGTGTGTGTGTGTATGTAGTTATTTTCTATGTTTATTACACAGCCAAGGACTATCCCCTCCCAAAGCTCATACTATAGTGGCATCAGGTGAATACACATGAAAAGAGGATGGGACTGAAATCTCCATGACAGTGATGGGTTTGGGTGAGACTGACTCAATCGCTGCCATCCCAGTCATCAGGAGGGAGGCCCTCACCTGGAGAGTGAGTATCCCAGGAGAAGACATCTGGGATTCTCAGATGTGGCCTCACCCCTTCCCGGTCTCTCACTGGATCCTAGAACTTTATGTGCTTCTGTACCTTTTCCCATTACTACCTCTGCCTGGAACTTCCTTGTGTTACAGTGCTGCCTGTGGGCCCTGGAGGAAGGAGAAGCAGGACGCAGGCTCCTGAGACCCCTCTGCACCCACTGCTTCCCTGAAGGGCGAGGCGCTCTGCCGCTGCCCTCCTCACTCCTGATGCTTAGGGTTCATCCAGCCCTGTTGTCTTCCTTTGAGTCCGGCCTCCTTGGTCTGTAAGAAGACTTGTGGATACTGAGTCCAGTGACCATTTCACATGCTCTCAGGACACGGCTCCAGGAGCTGGATGGACTCCTGTCCCCACTTCCTGTGACACTTACAAGGCTGTGGGACGTTCCTGTGTCAGTTAGGATCCAAAGCAGTTCTGAGCACTCCTAGGATGTTCATGGAGCTGCTTCTCTAATGATATGCCCCAGCTCACCAGCAGCCCATCTCTGGCCAAGTTCAGCATAGTACTGTCTCATAATCAGACATAAACATGACACCCTCAAGCACTGAAGTATTGTCAAGATTGGGTTAGGAACTGAGACCACTTAAAAGGGAGAGAGACCAAGACACTGGGCTTGGTGACATATACCTATCATCCCAGCACTCTGGGAAGCTGAACCAGGAGGATCACAAGTTTGAGCCCAGCCTGGGCAGCTTAGTGACTTAGCAAGACCCTGCCTCAAAACTACATACATACATAATAAACAATGGCTGGGGATGTAGCTCACTGCATAAGTCCAGGGTTCAAATCCCTGGTACGCCTCTCCCCAAAAAGTGAGGGATTTTGGTGCAAAGTAGAACCAGAATCTTGGGCCTAGAAGAGTCACAAAGCAAAGAAACAAGGCAGTATAGTCAATGAACAGGAGCATGAGTCAGCACCTAGATCTGACTCGTAGAGATAGGAACAGCAGTTGAGAAAGACAGCAAAGCAAACCAGGCCAGAAGAGGAGCCGAAGGGAACGGCGCTTAGGTGATGGAACCTTTTGTATCACACTTTGAGTGTTAAAGGAGCAGGGCACAGGCTAGGGATGTAGGTCATTGGTAGAGCACTTGCCTGGATACATGAGGGCCTGGATTGCAGCCCCAGTACTGAAGAGAAAAAAGGAGCAGTGTAGGAGGTTAGTTGTACAGGCTCCAGGATGGTATGGGAAGGGAAGTTGGAAGCCACAACCTACATTTCAGCAAAGGAAAGCCCCCAGATGATTAGGAAAACATTTCATGGGCCATTTGACACAGAGCATGGTGACTGTTAAATACCACAGCAGACTTCTGTTTCCCCTTCAGCCCTGGTGATGCCCATGCATGAGTATTTTAAGGAAATAGGCCTCTGATGTCAACGGTGTGGACTTCTACACTGAACAGCCTGGTACCTGTTGGGTCAACCGTGGAAACCCATGTGTTGGTGGGAAACCACAAGCCTAAGAATAGGGAGGCGGAAGTCACCTGGCAGTAATTCTACTCATGCATTTTAGGATGCCAACTGCCAAATCCTAGGAGCATAGTATTGAGAATTTCAAAGGGCATTGAATGTAATGAAAGAGAGAGAAATATTAAGTGAGTTTGTTGTTGTTTGTTGTTTGTTGTTTTGGAGAGCACATAACCAGTTTGGTGATTTCAAGTCAAAGTAGTCTTCATCAGACCAAGCCATCTCAACAGCATTTAGGCTGGAGGAGACTTAGCCCACAAACAGGTTTCCTGTCTCCACCTCAGTTGTAGCAGTAAAACAAGGAAGCCCTGAACATTGAACTTCAATTAAATGTCAGCCATTTCTGGCTTTAGAAGTCAAGGAGGATAGTTTGATCCTTTCTAGAATTTCTTCCTAGAGGATGCTGAGAATTCATTTCCATTCTATGTAGTGAGCTCTTCTTGAACTTGAAGGTGAGAAGACCAACTCAGGACAGATTCCCGATCCTGAACACCACTGTGTACTTGGAAAATTCCCCCTCCTCACTCTAGCAGGCCCCAGAGGCATGAGCTCCTCATTCTCCAATCAGGTCCCTTCTACTGCCCTTCACTCATTCCTGTCCTGCCAGTGCAGACCCTACAGAATGACAACGCAAAGGCAGGAAGCAGTGTTCCTGCCATGGCCATGGAGGGTAAATGGGTCTCCTTGCGATGCTCTTGCATGGTGTCTCAATGCTATCTGGGACACCAGAACTGGTTGCATGTCCTGAAAACCACACAACAACTACTACATGGCAGCTACCTACTACAAGGGCATATTAGATCAACTAAATGGGGCTCCTTTTTGGTTTTCCTAAATAACATTGCCTCTGAGGCTAATCCAAGGAAATCAGGCCTGTTTTGGTTTGTTTTGTGTGGGGACTGGTCATTTTCTTGAAGGATTTTCACCTCCCTGAACACCTTTTCCTATTATTTGCACGTGCATGGCTTGTATTCCTTTAATTTCTTTTGCACATATTGGTGCTCAGGCTACACTGGAACAAGAGAATTAGTAGGATTTCAAAATGAACTTGAACTTCATGGAGAAAGACCAGAGGAAGTAAAATGAGTATGCTAAGTATCTGCCACCATGAGAAAGTGCAGGCAGAGAAGCCCCCATCTTCAAAAAAAGAGAACGAGAAAAAAACTAAAATCGTCCCTAAAACTGCTCTAGAAAAAAGTCCCCAGCCCTTGAGGATGGAGGAGCAAGAATGCATGTTGCATCCATGAAGACCTCAGTGAGGTAACTAGCCATTGTCTTCTCTTCTACACTGTCTCCCATTGAAAAGAGCCCAGTGTTTTGACTTTGCATCCTGAGAGCACAGACAGCTGTAGGTCATCACTCTATGAGGTCGTCACAGCTGTCCAATCAGCCTAATTCTGTTCCATAGAAATTGATTAGACTGGCTGTACAATGATTTCCATCGTTACCAGCCTGGCCTGAGCAGATTATTATTATGTATGAGAACACATGATGAAAAACTCTCAGTCACCTGTGGCTACATGAGTTTCCAGACAACTAGGACCAATTCTGTTTGCTCAGTGTCCTTCCCTCACCCAGAACAGAAGAGCACTTCATTATTTGTCCAGTTGGCATTGGTGATCATTATAGTAAACTTAATTATAAAATACAGTTGTTAGGAGAAGCGGCAAATAGGACACAGAGTTACCTAGGCAAATGAAATGGGGAGAAGGAAAACTCAGATTTGAGGCTGTTGTAGGAGCAGAAAAATGAGATACCTTTTCTCACCGAGTGTAAGGGTCACAGGCGACATTCTGATAACAACAAAAAAGTTAGGAAAAAGTACAACACATTTATTTTATCAAAGTTGTATGTGACATAGGAACCTTAAGAAATGAACACCCAAAGACCCAGGTTTTTGTGCTGAGGTTCCATGAAGAATGGACAGCCATGTGGACATGTGATTGGATAGAGGGTCAGATCACAGGAGAGGAGACAGGGATTAGGGGACAGCAAGGCTGTCTGTCCTGATTCTTTTTGGATTCTCTGTGAAACATTCCTTCCTCCTGGGCATAAGACAGGACCTCGGTGAAGCAAGCCTTCAAGGGAGATGGGAGCGTGTGACCTTTTTAGGTTTCATATCTTGCTTTGGGCAAAAGGGTTTCTGTGACTCATCTGGGAGAAGAGGAATTTGGGTTTCTATGACTCACTTTGTGGTAACAGGAGGGCAAGAGAAGGGTAAGAAAACTTATTTATGAAGCTGCGTCTGAGGACTTCTAAGCTCTTTTAGCTAAAAGTACTCAGCATACTAAAGTGCTTACTTTAGTATAAAATTTCTGGAGTTCCAACATGTTTTTGTATCCTTATGTTCCTGTTTGTTTGTTTGTATCTCCTTCACTGCATTACTAATGCAGAGGAGATGAAGAAGAAACTGTCTTATTTTCCTCAGTTTCTTGAATGTTTAAAAGATGGCTAATTTATGAGCCTTGGATTGAATTGGGAGTGGTCATTATTTACCATCTTTGTTGGCGCTTATGTAGATCCCTTTTAACACATACTTCTATATTTGTTTTCTGTGAAGCAGTTTATCTTCACTGGTGTCAAGAAAACAGTAAACTTGGTGAATATTTTCTTATACCAGTGTAGATCAAATTGGTGAGTAAGTCTAATTACCAAGGTGCCTGGCGCCTGACAGTCGATAGTAGAAATCAGGATTGTGACTGGTTGGGTTAGAGAACATCCATGGGAGCCTCCAGAAGGAGGGGATGGGTCCCCACCTGAAGGAAAAGGCTGACAGGGAGCCACGGTAGATCTTCAGTCTACCTGAAGTGGTCCCAGATCTTCCCTTAGCATTGTTTTACTCTGAATTCCTGAGACTCACCAAGGAAAGATCCTGTTTTATGATAGAGTGAAGGTTCCACTGCCTGGATTCTCTATTCAGGCTCTGGTTAAGACTCAATTCAAGCAGGGTCTGCAGCTTCCCTTCCCTATTACACTAGCCATAGCTAAAAACCCAGAGACAGGGCTGGAAATGTAGCTCAGTGGTTGAGCATCACAAAAAGAAAAAAAGAAGAGATCAACTACAAAGCAACAGCTGCTTTATTTGGGCCATTTTATTGAAAATGTTTGTTTTTATGAGCTCTTTGATATGCATTTTGGAAATCCAATAATACTAGTTTGAAATTTAAGATTTTTTAATGTTGGAAATTTTTTTAGATGTTGAAGATGCAATTTCTCCTGCATATCATTTATATGTCAAGAAACAGAGACATATATAAATGAGCTGCTCCCAGTGCCCAGGAGGAGGCTTCTGGGCCACTGTCCCCCCGCCCCCCCGTCAGTGCACAGGAGGTGAGCCCCCCGGGTGCCAGCAACACTCCCCCACCCCCATCAAAATGAGAAGACACATAAACAAGTCTCAAAACCAGACTTCCAGATCACCTAAAGCAACCCCAAAGGGAAAGGAGATGGAACACTCTGATGCCTGGACTCCCTGCACTGGCAACAAAAGAGGATCTGGAAAAAATAAAATCAGAAATAATTTCTCAGATAACAGCAGACATTGTGGCCATAGTGCAAAACATGATGAATAAATCTAGAGAGGACACAGATAAAAAAATAGAGGAGCTGAGGAACATGATGGAATCCCAACATAGGAAACAAATGAAATCCATAAAACAGATACAAACAGATCTCCAGGAGATTATTGAAAAGCTTACACATTGAAAGCTTACACAGCAGAATGAGCCAATGTGAGGACAGAATTTCAGATATAGAAGATAAGATTGCAATTAGTGACTAGGAAAAGAAAAATTGCTTTAAAATAATAAGGGACTGTGAGAAATCAATCCAGCAGCTGCTAGATGATGCAAAGAAGAATAATGTGAGACTGAGCAGAGTCAATGAAGAAACAGGAGAGAGTGTAGATGACATAAAAAAACTGTTCACAGAAGTGACGGCAGAAAACTTCCCAAGCAGGGGAAAAGAACTTGACATACACATAAGTGAGGCATATAGGACTCCAACTAGCCTTGATCAAAAAAAATCTACACGTAGCCATATAATTGTTAAGATTCCAGAAACCCAACAGAAGAACAAAATTCTACAAGCAGTTAGAGAAAAGAAACAAATCACATACAAAGGAAAGCCCATCAGAATCACAGCAGACTTCTCAATACAAACCCTCAAGGCTAGAAGAGCTTGGAGTGACATATTTCAAGCCCTAAAGGAAAACAGCCTCCAACCCATATTGATGTACCCTGCAAAATTATCTTTCAAAATTGATGGAGAAATAAGATACTTCCATGACAAAGAGCACCTTAGGAACTTCATGAATACCAAACCAGCACTGGAAAAAATTTTAGACAATATCCTAGGAAAAGACGAAGATCACAACCCCAGGAAGCCCAGCAGAATTAATCCATTGAGCATGACAAATTAAACGCAAAGGGGTGAAATCCAACAAAAAGAAAAAGTCGTGACAATGATAAGTCAATATGTATTTGTACTGGCTATTTATCATCTTGTGTCTACTTTTTATTGGGTTGTCTATTAATGAGCTGTAAGAATTCTTTATATAATCTGATCTTAGGTTATATGTATTATAAATATAGTCTGTTGAAGGACTACTTTTCATTTTCTTAATGATGTCAAAGTTCTAATTTTTGATGGAACCTCATTTATCAATTTCTTTCTTTTTGTTTTTTTGTTGGTTTTTTTTTGGTACCAGGGATCGAACTTGGGTCCTTGCTCTTGTGCAGCAGGTGGTGAAACCACTGAGCTAAATCCCCGGCCCATCAATTTCTTTCTTTTATACATCATGTGTTTTGTATCCTAGGAAATTCTTGCCTATCCAAAATTCATGAACATTTTCCCTTATAATTTCTTCTTAAAGTTTTATAGTTTTAGTCTTTCATATTTAGGTCCATAGATCCTTTCAAGTTATTTTTATGTATGGAAATAAAGGTTGAGGTTAATTTTTTACATAGAGATACCAGGTGTTCTAGTACCATTTGCTGAAAACACTATCTTTTCCTCTGTTCTTGAATTCAGTTTATGTTCTATAAAATGTTAATGTTAAATAATCTTTCAAAAATCAGTGGACCATAAATGTGTGGTTCTATTTCTAGATTCTCTGTTTTAGTCCATTGATCTATATGTCTCTTCGTATACCAACACTGCCTTGATTACTGTAGCTTTAGAGGAAGTCTTAAAATTAGGTGATAAATGTCTTCCAACGCAGATATCTTTCTTTTTACTTTCCTAGGTCCTTTGTACACCTACATAACTTTTAAATTTCAATATCCAATTCTTCATTTATAGCAAGTATGCATAGACCTGAATTTTTATATATACCTTGTGTTTTCTAATCCTGCTAAATTCAAGTACAAGTTCTAGGGGCTCCTAGAGATTTCTTAGTATTTTCTCTGTAGATGATTATTTCATCGACATATAAAGATTTTACTTCTACCTTGCCAATCCTATCCTAATTGTGTCATTTTATTGCCAGACTATTTTGGTGGGGCCTATATTTCAAAGTTTAACGGACAGATGAAGAGTAGACATATCTGCCCTTGTTCCCCACCTTAGGGAAAAAGCATCTCCATTCATATAAGGCATTTTTGCTGGAAGTATGGAGTACATGTTTTTTATCTGTTGAGAAGGTTCTGTTCTACTTCTAGTCTCCTGATAGTTACCATGAACAGCTGTAGAATTTAATCTAGTACTTTTTCTCCAGCTAGTGACAGGATCATATGGCTTTTTACTTTCCTCTGTTAAAATGATAACTTATGGGGGTGGATCTTCCAAAGCTGAACCAACACTACCATCCCTATAATAAAATCACTTTCTACATACTGCCAGATCTGACATCTAATAGTTTGTTTTGTTAAACAAATTTTTATCTACATTCACGCTTTTTTTCTTCTATTATCTTTATCCAGATTTAATATTAGCATAATGTTGATTTCCTAAAATGAGGGGAGAAGTGTTCCTTCTTTCTTCTGCTTTAAATGTTTGATATAATTTATCAGTTAAAATGTATATGAGCCTGTCGTTGTCATATAGGTAGGTTTACAAGCTAGGAATATACTTTCTTTAATAGGCGCTATTCAAATTTTATATTTTCCAAGGACCCGAGTTCGATCCCCAGTACAAAAAAAAAAAGAAAAAGAATTTTATATTTCCTCCAGAGTCAGTTTCATTAATTTCTCTTCCAAGGTACTTCTTAGAAGTTGTCAAATTTATTTCAAAAAAGAGTTTTGTAATATGCTTTCTATATCCTTTTAAATTCTGTAAAATCTGTGGTAATGTCCTCTAAATTTTGATACTGTAATTTTAAAAATGTATAATTGATATTGTGTAATAGGAAGAAAAGGTCTAAAGGAGTAGGGGAAGTGGGAGGGGTAGGGGAAAGGAAAGAAGGGAAAAGAAAAAATATGAGAAAAGAAAAAAAAAATGGAAGCAAAGTCTTTGCAAATAGGGAAGGGTGGAGGGGGTGAAGGGAGGGCAAGGGAATGGGGAAAAAAATAAGAACCAAGATACTCATGTAACAGTACAAGATCCCAGTGATGAATGTAACTATTTTATACCTAAAATGTACCAATAAGCTAAATGGAAAAGAAAAAAAACAGAGACATACATATATGGACTGTATTGGACTGACTACTGCTTTCAATAATTTTTGAAAACATCTATGGTGCTTTTCCCCTTATTTTCTTAATCCAGAACTCATACAGGGAAAAAAACAAACCAAAAAAATCTAGTATTACCTGGCCCCGTGACTACTGTTAAACATCTCAGAAGCTAATTTTCCTGTGTCCACAGTTTTCTGGCCCATCTGTTCTGTCCCTCCCTGGGGAGATTTTCATAATCTTCATGACCATTGCCAAAAGGCTGTCCTTTTCCTCCTCAAAAGAGGCAGAAGCTTTTTAGTTTGATATGATTCCATTTGTTGAGTCTCAGTATTATTTCTTGTGCCACTGGGTTGTGGCCCTAAGAAAGTCCTTGCCAGTACCTATGTCTTCAAGAGTTTTACCTATTTTATCTTCCAGTAGATTACGCACTTCTGTTTTAACATAAAGATCTTTGATCCATTTTGATTTTAGTTTAGTACACGATGAGATATAGATCTAGACTGTCTTCTTGCATGTGGCTATCCAGTTTTCCCAGCACGATTTATTAAAGAGGCTCTCTTTCCTCCAGTGTATATCTCCATCAACAGATGAATTCATAAGGAAAATGTATTTATACACAATGGAGTACTACACTGCCGTAAAGAAAGACAAACTTGAGGCATTTGTCGGTAAATGGATGCAGTTTAAGAACAATGATAAGTGAAATAAGTCACACAGGAGCTCAAATATCACATGGTTTCTTTTATATGAGGAACACAAAGGACAAAATAGAAGAGAGATGAACAGGAAATAGGGAGAAGATCAACTTTCCAAAACTACAAATTCCATTGTTCTAAAAATCTTTCATTATATGCTAGATTCATTTATACTACTAATTTGTCTTAGTTCATTAAAAAGAAAGATTAGTGTTATTATGTTTCTTTTTTGTAAGAATCTTTTTGGTTTATATCCTGTACTCTGAGTAACTGCTTTGAAGATAATGATACTCAGTGTAATAACTATTGTTATTCTTATTATTTGTTATTGTTATTATTTGATTATGAAGGTATTTTTATGAAAGAATTTTTAAAGAGAGGAATATATAGATAATCTATCAGCAATTTATAAGATGAAGCTTAACTCAAAGACCTTTAAGAGAAGGGCAAAATAGTGTTCTAGTATTTTTCAGAATGATTAAGGAAAACATGTCTTTCTGCCGTTGTGAATCATTTAATTTTTCAGGACTTCAGGGAAGAAGCCTCATAGAGTTGATGTGGAAGAAGACTTTATTATTGTCTCTTTCACTCTAGTCTCTTAGTCTGTTAATTCTACTAATTTGGAAAGCCCATATCCTAAATGACTTTATCCTTCACTAAACTCCTTTAGCCCTTCTAGACCTCTGTCAGACAAATGGCAGTAATGGAATTCATCTTTCTATATCCCTAACCATTAACTTTCCTGTGAGCCATAATCCCTGATATGCTAATGCCATGCCAGCTTGTTTTATATTTCCTGAATGGACTTGCCATTTCTTTTTTTTAATAAGAGCAGCTTGCAGTTTCCCCTTAAAGGCACAGAAAGGGCTTTTTCTCAGAGAGAAAGAGAATGGGAATGTTTTCAAAGCTACCTTATTTTTATTCAGATATAGCGAAAGTAAAGTTATATTCATAGCCAAAGTTTAAAGTGGTCTTTGAATTCACTTTGCATGCTTACATTTCAGAATGGCATATTTCATTTGCTGAAGAATTGTTTTAAATTAAATTAAATTTCAAGAATATTGTTTCTAGTTTACCTGCTGAAAAATATTTTGACTTCCTTTGAATAAAATGTATTACTTCATTTGAAAATACTGTTTTCCACTTAATCACTCTGACAAGCCTTTGAAAATAAAAGGCAATTTAAGTGATTAAACACAACTGCAAAAATATCTGAGCTCTTAACTTAAAAGCAAACATAGTGAACATTTGTTTATTCGGGGCCCAGATTTTTTATTCTAAATGCAGTATGGTGGAGGTCTGTGGTCTCCTTTTCAGCTATGCCCAGGTTTAATCAATAGAAAATAGCAATTAGTGGAGACTGGCTGATTTTATCATCGCTAGAAACTTATCTTACAATATGTATCACAGCAATTTGTTTTCTTAGGTTATTTTCCATGCTTAAAAAAATCTATTAGCTTTTGTTTTCTTCTTGTGCAAGGGATTGAACACAGGGCCTTTGCGCTGAGCTACTTCCCCGGCCCTTTTTTTTATGTTTTACTTTGAGACCAGGTCTTGCTAAGCCATTAAATTGCTCAGGCTAGGGTCAAACTTGTGATGCTCCTGTCTCAGCCTTCCAGAATGCTGCGATTACAGGCACGTGCCACCCCACCTGGTTTATTGGCTTAACATTTTATCCACTCATGTTTTATGGAATGTCTTCTAGATTATAATGTACCATGGACAAGAATTTTTATGCTTTTCGTTACCTTTTTATAAATCCCAGAATGCATTTGGCACAAAAGATAAGGTCCAAAACATGTATTAAATGACTGACCATCAGTAACTGCAGCCAGCTTCATTCTGTGTGCTGAGCCCACAGTGGGAAGCAAGATAAACTCAGGCCTCCTGTCCTGGAGCTTCTTTGAGGGGAGAGTAGCAGAGATTGATCATAGAAACGGATACCTTATTTCCAGGGCGATTGTGCTGTAAGTCAGAGGTACAAAGTGTGTTAGAGTTCTAGATAGGAGGAATCATGCTGGGAGGTATCTAGGAAGGGCTCCCTGAAGCAGTCGCTTGGACAAGACTAAGGAGGATTAGATAGTAAGGAGAGGAGAGGGAAGGCCCATCATTTTCTGTTTCCTCTGATTCCTTCCCTCTCGCTCGCACATCTCCCCGTGGTAGACCCTTGCTAATTTTGCTAATTTTTCCTGCTCCCCTAGTTGCTAACCATGCCTGGACCTCTGCCTACATCTGAAGTTTGTACAGGTCTTCTTTTAAGAAATAACCAATACTCACCTATTTAAAAAAAGCAAGTCAGTATTGTTTTAGAAACAAAGGATAAATATCAAAGAGAAAATAAATTAACAAACAGAACATCTCCTTTTCTGCTCCTTGATTCTGTCTACTGTGTGCTTAGGGAAGTGCCCCTTGATAAACAATAGATTCTGACTGGTTGACCGGCAGGCTGGTTGGTTAGTTGCTTGGATGGATGGCTGGTTGGCTGATTAGCTAGTTGGTGAGATGTTGGTTGCTTTGCTAGCTGGTTGGTTGGTGGGTTGCTTGGGAGGTTATATGTTGGATGGATGGCCAACTGGCTGATTGATTGGATGGTTATTTGGTGAATAAAGATGAGAGCAGTAGATCAGCATTAAAGTCAGACTTCATTTTATTCAGATACTAACTTCACTGACTTTGTGATATTGAACAATTTACCTAGCAACATAAGTTCTTTCTAAAACAATACTTTTCTCATAGGTTGTATTAAGGGTATAGGTGATATTTCATGTAAAGCTTTAGTAAGGTGCAGAGAACATTTTAAGAATATGTTCACTAATGTAGAGAAAACAAAAGGGCTGGGATGTAGCTTGGTAGTAGAGCACTTACCTGGCATTCATGAGGCCCTGGGTTCAATCCCTATCATTGCAAAAAATATATATAAATAAATAACAAAATTGAAATTTTAAAAGGAAAGGAAAAGTTCAAGTGTCTTTTTTAATAATGGAGCAAAATGAAAGCAAATGTTTATTCTCTACTAAATGTTAGCTCTGCTAATTTTAAACCTTCAAATATGTTTTCCTGCTGCAAATACACATGTATTTCAGGCCAGAAGTACACGTACCTTGGATAGAGAAAAATTTAAAAAAACTTGCAAGCACACAAACCATTTTCTTCTTTGAAAGATTAAAATTTAATCACCTCCCTCCTCATTGCCCTCTCATTATATTAGATCAGGGCTCAGGAGGATAGTAATGCTCTCCATTAAAAGAAGAGAGTGTGATATATTTTTTTTATTGACCTGAACGATAGTAGTTACCCAAGTATTTGCTTCATAATTATTAGCATATCAGAACATTATGTTGTATATCATTTTCTATATGCACAGTCATAACATGTGTGTAAGGGAGGTAGGATTTCACAGGAGAATGTGATGGGATAGGATAGAGCAGAACAAATTGAAGCCTGATCCGTGCAAGGAATATGGAAGTGATAAACCCTGGCTGTAAAAAGGAGGAGATGAAGTTTATTCCAACTACCACATGTCACAAATGGAGCGCCTATAGTGGCAAATTAGTAAACACCCCCGACCCTTTTTTTTGCTAGTCTATGCAGATATAACCTGCCCGGAAGTCGCTGTAGGATCTTTCTGTGCCACTGGCCCAAAACTAGGTGTGAAGAGCTGTCTCTGATGGGCTGTTTCATATACCTGGATGAGCACAGATATAGCTGACCCATCTCTTCCATCCATCGTGGTAAACAGCCATGCCACGGTGCAGAGTTTCAGAGATAGCTACGCTAGTTTATTAAACGCTGTCAGAAACAAAGCCAGCAGTTATCCATCTTTATTACTAACAAGTAGCTTTTGGTGTTTCAGCGCCGGCTGGGAGATGCAGCGAAGAAAGCCATCAGCAAGCTGCAGGTCAGGACCATCAAGAAAGGCGACAAGGTAACAGCCTGCTCTCTCTTTGGTGAAGAGCTACTGAAGGGCAGAGGAAAAGAGGGAAGGGTGGGAAATGGAAACATGGTAACACCCTATAAGCATCGGGTACTTATACCCTTTTTATTAAATATTAAACTAATAAAATGCAGACAGTAAGACAGAAAATCATTGGCTGGAGAATATGGAAATTGAAAAGTAAGTGCAAGAAAATAAAGAAAGCCAGAATGAGAATAGTACACAAATGCACTACCTTAAACATGTCACAGAAATGGGTCCCAGTTTTAGGTTGGGCTTTTTAGCAGCCGGTGCAAAAAAAAAGGAAACAAAATTCAATATTAAAACAAGATTTAATTACCTTATTCTAGTGTCCCACATGATCAAAAAAAAATGCTTCTGCCTAGTAGTAAGATTTGGGCAAGGTTTTCTAGAAATCCTTGAAAGGAGGACAGGGCTATGAGCCGAGCTGTGTTCTACACTCAACAGTATAAATGAGGGAAAAGTGTTCAGTCCCTCTGAGACACAGTATTCACCTTTAGGTGAATTCCCTGCCTCCCCGGCTATGGAATGATGCCATGAAGCCAAAAGCTGTGCTACATCTAGAGGAAGGACAATGGATTCCAATACAGTGCATGAGTTGCCAGTTCCTGAGGGTATTAAATAGTAAGGGATTCACATCTCCACATGTGCACGAGATGTTGGCTCTACTATGAGTAATCGATTTTTCTGACATAGTCAATGCTGTTATTTTTCAACCATATGAAAACACTGTTGGGTTTAATGAGATAAAATTCAACTCCGCATGATGGCACATGACTGTAATCCCAGAACTCTAGAAGGCTGAGGCAGGAAGATCACATGTCTGAGCCCCACCTGAATAATTTAATGACTTAGCAAGACTGTTTCAAAAAGAAATTGGGGGTATAGCTCAATGCAAAGGCCCTAGTACAAAAAAAAGACAAAATTCACTTAAAAGGATTGCAAATTAGTAACATTTTGGTCGCTCTCACCCCCCTGTCAAGCAGAGACTAATAAAAGTACCAAGAATATTACATAAGTAATAAATTATGATGTATTAAAAAAGATTTATATACTTGAAAAAATGAAACTATTATTTTGTGTTTTTATTTACATATGTTTCACATATTAGATTACAAAAGAATGGGTAACTTAAATATCATTCAGACACTTCTCCATAAATATTATTTTGGATCCTCATGAGTTGGCTGTGTCACCACTAGTCATAATTAAGAGCATTGCTAGTAATGGCACATGAGAAAATGCTTTTCCCCACCAAAGCACTTGCAGTGGAACCTAGAAACAAAAAGTGGAGGTCAGAAGGATGGAAACTAAGGCAATAACCAGTAAAATATTGATGAAGAAAATTGGCCCGGGAAAGTTGAAAGCCTTGCTCCAGGCAAGCACCACTCCCCATGGGTTGACTTGGGTATTTACTTACGAATCCAGGCTAAGATCATAGCCTCATCTCTGCTGCTTCTGTTGCAGGAAACAGAGCCCGATTTTGACAACTGTGCAGTGTGCATCGAAGGGTACAAGCCCAACGACGTGGTCAGGATCCTGCCCTGCCGGTGAGTCACTAGGCCACCTGCTTCTCATTGTGTGTGGAGATGCTGCTGCCCCAGCCCTGCTATTTCAGTGGGCTGGGGTTTCCATATTGACCTTGCAAACAAGCAAACCACAGCTCTTTTCCTATAACCTTGGTCCATGAAAAAGCTTTCTTATTGCTCTTTGCATAAAAGCAGCAAACTGCCTCATGAGAAGGCTTGTGATGATGCAAGTTCAGGTACCAGTTTTCATAAACAGTACCCCCGTGGTGTTCAGAATCAATTCTGGGTGTTACCAGTACTGTTTGAATTAAAATCACAAACCCTGAAAATGTTTTGTGAATGATCATGAAGGGCTGTGCAATCAGAATATCAGGAGTAAGTAGGAAGCCAAAGGCAGATTCCACAACCTTTACTTTTTTACTAATGGAAAGAGAATATGACAGCAAATTCCCCCTGAATTCTGGAATATAGGAGAGGATACTAGGATGTAGATTTGGGAAAACTTTCCCAGTGTTTCTCATAAAACCTCTTCTCTAAGATTCACTAATCATCTGCATCATTTTTAAATTGTTAAAATTCAATAAATTTGAATACATTAATTAAATCAGATTTTTACAGTGGCATAGAAGCTGTCCTCCTTAATTGAAAATCCTTTTTAGTATATTTGCCTCTGTACAGTGTCCTAAACATAAAAATCAAATTAGGCCTTGATGAAGATTCTGCATTTAGAAAAATCAGCTTTACAAATTCTTAAGACAGTTTAAAATAGCTAGAGTAGAAAAAAGCATGACAGAGAGTTTAAAAACAGTCCAATGGTTCATAAAACAATGCAAATTTCAGAGATCTTTATTAGAAATACAAAAGGAATAAAATAAGAATTTGGAGGATTGGTTTAATAATCTCAAAATGACAGAGAAGTGACAAAAAAAAAAAAAGGAGCTAGACACTCAGATAAATGCAGAAAACCCCCAGGGGAATGGATGTTTCCTGAGATGTTCAGAGGCAAATTGATCATTAGGAAAATGAGGGGTAGGACAGTCTACACAAAGGCCCCAAGCAAACCTTTCAAGTGTGGTTGACTTTTTCTTAGCCTGTAGATGCCTGGCTCTGAGATAAATCATAAGCAGGGGGAGACTTGGTAGTGTCCTGTATATGAAGACACTTATGTAAAAGCCTTTCTAGACAGTAGGCTTAGTATTCACTCAGTGACTTCAGATACGCTGGCAAAGAAAGGCAGTGTGTAAACTGCAGAAAACCTCTGAGTTATAGCTTTCGTCTCTGCGGTGTTTTATTCAGGGTTTGTAAAGCCTAGTGTTTATAAACAAATCTAGTTCTTTCTCTTACTTTTCTTCTGAGAGATTGTTTAGAGCCTTATGAAGGTACTACATAGTAATAAAAAATATCCAAACCCAATAAGTAGCTGCTTTTTCCTGGCAATCTAAGGAACTTTATGAAAGCGATCAAGAGAATATGATTTAAAAATCATTTATCTATATTGCATTACTTTAGCTTTACAGTTCATTCAGTGTAGAATAATTTATTCATTTTTAAGCTCTGAGTGAATTTCATGCTACTACAAGTAATTGCTGCACGATGCATAAGAACCAAAGCATAGTTGTACCAGTTTAATTCATTGTCTTGGAACATTCAGCTTATTTCAATTTCTAATTATGACATTGCAATCCTTTAACAGCATTTAAATTTTTATTATTTCAGGCTTCCTTTTATAATACAATTTTTTAGAAATATTCATCTAAAAAAATAGTATTTTAATATTTACCGTGAAAAATGAAAGCTTAGGAATTTTAGTTGTTGATGGAAGCACTCACTGAGGCCAGTTTGGTCTGGCTTCTGGCTCCTGTTTTACATGATTTCTTGGTTCTCAGCACATTCCTTGATTCTTTTTGCTTCACATTCTTTACTGTTAATTTTTACTTCCTTATTGTAGATCCTGATTTAAATAACAAAATACCAAACATGGGTTACATGTTTGATCTCATACTAGGCACATGTATGTATTCTTTGAATAGCTCATATATTTTTTCCATGCTGATTTTTAAATCAAGATATTTTTATGCCTGTTGCTGGATTCTGCCAGATGGGTCTCACTAATGGATATTATCAAACATATCCAGTGGCATTTGCTTTTTGCTCGATAACTTCCTCTGGGGTATTATTAAACCTTTGCTCCTATGAATATCATAGACTCTCATTCCTGTTATTTCTAGGCTGACTCATCTACAGAATTCTTTGCATCTCCTTGGAGTAAAAACTTTCAAAAAACGTCCCAATGTGTCATGTCCCTTCTCTCAGACTTTTTTCTATGGCCATGGACCCCTGCCATACTGGGTACATCTCTTCCCTAGTGTTACCATTTAGGATGTCTTTCCAGATCATCTTGGTTCATGTTTGTACCATGGTTTTCTGAAACTTGTTCTATTGTTTGTGTCTTTCTGAGGTCCCTTGCACAAATCAACTTAGTAAGCACTTTCTCCTCTTTATCGCAGTTATGTTGATAATTAAAGTTATGCCATGCACATAGCCACCCACCTTTCATTTCTCCCCATGCTGTGTTGTCTGGTCCTTCTCTAGCACATGAAGACGAGGCCCCCTTGGCTGAGGGACAGACCCACAGCAGCACACAGAGCAGCACACCAGCCTTGGACAGGTCTAACTTCTGTGGTTTGGGTTTGAGCCTAATCCACCACCAAGGCGTCTTCCAAGATACTCTGGCTTTTCAGCATAGCACAAATGTAAAAACATAACTTACGCTGTTCTAGGGCTGGCTTTTGTGTCAGGTATTTGTTATTGTGAATTTTAGCCACAGAAGACCTTTTCTGAAGCATTTTATTGAAGCTTTATTGTCTTATCTGGAGAATAAATGGGCCTCTCGGATTCTTCTCTGGCTTTTGTCCTATGGCATCCTTATGTTCTTCATGATTATTCATTTCAGTATACTTAACTACCCTGTTTCAAACACTCAGTGTCTCAGAGAGAATATGAATTCACTCGGCAGGCCGAAAGTCCATATTCGCCATTATTAAGAAGCAAAGCAATAAATATGCATATGTATGCATCCTTTCCCGTCATACCTGTAAAATTCTTTCTTATCTCTAATTTATCACTACAACACTATCACTAATATTTGAGAGTCATAAGTTTTCCTTTGATCTGGCAAACTCCTCCATAACCATAACCGAGGAAAACTTTAAAACCCTCCTGCTAATAAGCAGACTTCATGATAAACTTTGTGATAATGAAGTGCTTCCGTTGAAACAGCAGATATTTTACAGCAGCTGTGTTCCAGGAAGAGTGGGAAGGATCCGAGGTGAAGATAGATGGTATGCTCCGTGCTCTTAAGGAAATAATGTAATAGGAAAGACGAGAATTTCCATAAGTAACCAGGATTCAGAATGACATGTGCAATGGTAGTAATAAAATATATTTTAAAAATTGGTGGAACAAACACCAGGAACAAGGAAGTTAAGAAAGGCCCCACAGAAAGAGGTACTATCTTCATATTTTCAAACAGTGATTTCATTTGTGCTTTATATATTCATCATAGAAAATTTGTAAAAGTGGATGAAATATTTAAGAATATGTCTCACTCCCTCATGCAGGTAATTACTGCTAATATTTGTATATATTTCTTTCCTTTAATGCCTTAGCCTGTTCTCGAAAGTTTGAGATATTATTGTCAACATCATGTAATACCCTGTTCTTTTTACTTACTGTAAGAGTTTGCTAGAAATAGTACTAGATTGTTTATGGTTCATTCTGACCTTCCTGTGGCCTTTGAAGCTGTAGTCAGAAGCTGGTCAAGCTCTTACTTACATAAACCAACCAAAGACCCTGAGACATTGGTATTATTTGTATAGACTCCTCTCTTAAAGGGCCACAATTTTTCACTGAAATAAAGCAGGAATGTGCCCTGGCCCTTGAGCTTCTTAATGACCCAACGAGGACCTGTTCGTGTTTAACCATTCCACCCCACCTTGGAAGACAGAGAAGCAGTTTCTCATCCATCAGTGCTATAGTCTACGTCTGTGACCCTCTGGCTTCTCATGACCAGAGGTGGATTACAAATAAACTCTAAAACTCAAGCTGTTGTCTAGTAGGTGCTCCCCTAGTGTTTACTTTGTTCACACGTCACTTCCTGCAGTCTTATTTTGTAAACTGTGCTTCCTAGAGATGCTGAGAAGCAGGATTGTAAGCTTCCATGGAAGCTGCAACTAAATACTTCTTAATTCAGGCAACAGCATCCATAATATTTCTACTAACACTTATCTGCTACCTGAACATTAAAGATAGAGATCTTTTTATATTGGAGCAGAGGGATGTAGCATAATAAAGCAAGCAACTAATAACATCTATTCCGAAGTCCTGCTAGTTGGAAAGCATCTTCCTTTCTCTTTTTTTTTTTTGTTCGGTACCAGGGATCGAACTCGGGTCCTTGCGCTTGTGCAGCAGGCGGCGAAACCACTGAGCTAAATCCGCAGTGCTTGTCTTTCTCTCTTTAACATCTAAACACTGAAACCGATTTCTGACAGTGTTAGGGAGAGCAGTGGCCCAGCCTGCTCTGGCTGCCCAGTCAGTGGTTCTGCAGGCCCAGGGCTGATAGGGTTCCTTGTTCTTCACAATAGGACCTGGGCTTTCATCACGTAAGATGATGTTAGATCAGATAATTCAGGACTTAAGTTTGGGCTTGTTTGGAAAATATTCATAGCATAAATTTTATCTTTTTTGACCACTTGCAAGTGTCTCGATCAGTAGCACTGAGAATGTCCACCTCCAGAATGGTTCCTCTACCCAGAGTGAACCCTGATCCACTCGGCAGTAACTCCCCATCCCCTCATCTGTGTGTTTGAGCATGTGTCACCCTTACTTCAGGTTTGACTTCTATGAAGAACAAAATGTCGAGCCGGGATTTAGCTCAGTGGTTTCACCACCTGCTGCGCAAGTGCAAGGACCCGACTCGATTCCCCGTACGAAAAAAAAAAAAAACAAGAACAAAATGTCTGGCCGGGGATGTAGCTAAGTGCCTCTGCCTGCCTGGCAAGGTGAAGTCCTGAGTTCGAGCCCTGGTACCAAATACAAAAAAGAACAAAATGTTAATTTTGACACTTAAATTTGTATTTAAGAACCCTATTTAAATTGGCTGGCTGAAGATTGGTTCTCACATACTCAAAACCTGACAGAGAGTGATAATTCTATGTATGTTTACTTTACTATTATTGGTATCATGACAACACTGAGCTGATGTTCCTCTTATCATTATTATACTGTTACGGCTCACGTTGCCGTTGATAACATCATTGTCACCATCACATCTTTCCCGGCCTACTGCAGTGGCCTCTCACTAATCTCCCTGCCTCTACTCTTGCCCCTTATTTGTTCCTTTTGGCAAGTCTGCTTTGAATTGTGACACTACATTAGCTGGACTCTGACTCCCCTTTCAGCAAGCTTATTGAGTGTGACCAAGAAAATATTATTCTTTGGGAAGATTTACTGAAATGTAGCTTACACCTTGTGTTTTTTTCTATCATGCTCTTTTATATCAAGGCAAATGCATAAAAACTAAAAACACGCACTCTTGTATTAACCCCCATAGGAGACTTGCATTGGTTGGTGTAGGTGCCCTAGTTTCCCCACACCTCACGGTGTGCAGCTCTCCCTCTCAGAGAACTTTCGTTGGGAACACCAGAGCAGCTCCCCTGTGAGATAACTGTATTTTCCCACCCAAAGGGAATGTTTTCATAATGCAGATAGTGAATTGTGATACTGCCCAGTTGTTTTCTATGTCTGTTGATAAAAAGCTGAGAGCCAAGTTTGTGACCCACCCATAGCCGAAGGTATTTTTAGTCTCATCTCTGACTCTTGTCTTGTGTTTCCATTCTTATTTTTCTTTCTTCTTTTGCTTTTACAGCATGTTTTCGAATATTTGCATCTTCAGAGTTAACTTAGGTCCTTTCTAAAATATTTTGCATGTCCTTAGAAATTTTGTTGACATCATTTTCAATTCATATATCATATCCCTTTGGGCTGGTCAGTTTCTGTTACTGAACAAATACCAGAAAGAGTAAACTTATACAAAGGAACTGTTTATTTTGGAAGTGTGTCTTAGAAGTCTTAGTCCATGATCAGTTGTGCCTCTTGCTTTGGGGCCTGTGGTGGGCAGCACATCATAGCAGCAGTGCATGACAGAATTGCTTGCCTATGACCAGAACCCAAGAGGAAAAGGAAGGGGCTGGAGGCCCATTATTTCCAGTGACCTAAGCCTCCCAGCTACACTCCACCTCTTCAGAGTTACACCAATAGCGCAAAGCTGGGGACAAGCCTGGAGAACACATGGGCCTTTTGAAGGCATCCAGGAGCCAAATTGTGGTACCCATACACCATAATTCATTTTCCTGTTTTTAGACATTTATATTGTCACCCCTACATACTCATGTACCTTCTATTGCTATCATCCATAAATCTATGATACATAACTCTGTGACTAAGCCTTAATTCACAGTTCAGAATATTTCCTAGTTTCTAAGGTTATATTCACGTTTACATCAGAATTTGTACTGAAGTCTTCCAGTCCACTGGGGCTAAGAAACCCACTCCAAGCAGAGATAACTGTGGTAACTTAGAGTGGCTGGAGTGTGATGCACCCGTCAGGGGTGAAGTTGGAGAGGCTGTGTGCTGGGGAACCTGCTGCAGAAGTTGGTTTGTGACTCATACACAGCATACTGGCAGCAGTGTGGCTCAGTGGGTTGTGACTGGAGCCAAGGAGAGTGGAGTCCATTAGGAGACTGTGGCATAGTCTGGGTAAGAAAACGTTGGAGGCTTGAAGTTGAGTCTTAGCACTAGGGTGTAAAAAATGGATGTATTCCAAAGAGTCCTAGGGATAAACCAACAAAGAATGGCTTTTGCTCAGTTTGGTGATTAATGGCTACATCTGTATTTGTTTGCATTTAAAACATGGTCATTTCTTTTGATTCAGATTCTAAATAGAAAATAAAAGTCCAGCAACTTCTACACTGTCAATCAAACAAGGAACAGATTTAAGCTCTGGAACAGATTTTCGTTATTATGCAACACACACACACATGCACTCCCCTTGGCCAGCTTTAGATTATCTTTTTAAGCCTTTCTCTGGAGAGTTTTCAGCCCCAAAACACTCCCACACCTGGGTTATGTAGGCAGAGTTCCATTTTGGATGGAATCTACATGTTGTTCGAGTCTGCATATAAACACTCCTCTTCTTTGTTAGAAATGTGGCTAAATTTCAGTATCAGTTCAAGAGTTCCTTTTTGTAATTGGGAACATAAAATATATCATACCATTTCCTTTTCTTTTTAACTTGAAATGTAAGGCTCTCCTTTTACAGACATCAGAATATGACAAGCAGCATAATTGTTGAAACAGGTGACACGGAGATTTAAGTGTAATGATATTCTAGACTAAAAGTACAAAACAGAATAATTAGTTTTATAAGTGCAATATAAAGTAATAAGGAAAGGACAAATGAAGCTTGCATGTATCCTGCAACTGGGATAGTAGGTTTCCTAGCTTGCAAAGAAATTTCTAATAACATTTCCATGGCTGAAGCAGATAGAATCTAAAAGGGAGACTTGGAAAGAAATTTTTGAGGGCTGCTGAAAAGTTAGAGCCTAAATTTGGTGTTCTAGTTTCAGGGAATTAATTCTTTGAAGGTCATTACATACATACCCTGTGTCTATAAATGACAAGATGCTCATAAATCACCCCTGTCCACCAAACAGTCAGCCAGCCAGCTGCTTTTTGGTCTCAGTTGACTGATATATATTTTTAACATGGATCTATTTATTAATTGACCTCTCGAATACTCTAGTCCATTAATTCCTGTGTTCAAGGACAAGTGGCTCCTTCTTCTCTCACAGATGCAGCTTCAGGAGATATCTAATGTCAAATACCTGGGAACAGTAGCAGGACCCATATGTAAAGTTTTCTGAATAAGCATACTTCCTAAGGGTCAAAGAATGCTTGCCTGGTGAAGGCTCCACCTTATTAAAATCCAATTAATAACATCCACTGGGATGATGGGAAAGCACAGGGCCTCCATCAAAACTGCCTCACAAAGAGTGGCTTGCTTCAGGTAGGCCTCCCTTTAGGCTGTTCCTTCTCTACATTTCCTCAACCTCACTGGATGCTTCCAACCAAGGACACAGTGGCCAGTTCGTAGCCTCCCTTGCTCCTCCCATAACTTGCATGTAGCTTTCATGTTGTGGATCCATAATGACAATCAAAGGCAAAATTGAAGTTTACCTCTGATATTCATTTATGATCTTCCCTTTTTAGGGGAGGAAGAGGCCACTCATTCATTCTCCCTACCAGGTACAATTTAATTACAATAAATAGCATAGCATGAAAAACCATAATCCAAATCATTTAACCATTTGAAAATTCAAAGAATCATAGTCAAGTTTAACTGAAATCAATAAAAATAGTCACTAGCCCCTTAAGATTTTTAAACCCGGTGACCAGTGTGATTTTAACATGAGTCAAGTGAAATGAATGTCTGCACAGACAGAAAATACCAAGGTCTTTATAAGTAGAAGAATTTTATGAAGTGCTGTAATGTGATCAGGATTCTGATGACAAGTCCTGTAACTCGTGAAGTAGAAAACAAAGGAGTACTTTCTAGCCACGCAGAAATGGCCTGTCCTCATTTACCCTGCCATGCCCGTTACATATGCCTGATAGAAGCAGATTTTTCCAAGTTTCTGTTTCTGAAAAGAAAGATGATTATGGGCTGTATTCATCAGATTTGGCCTACTCTTTATGCCCATGTTATGCAAATTAGATTATCAGGCATTCTATTTATGGTTACTTGTTTATACATGTGGGGTTTTTAAAAATAACTTTCAAGGTCGTACTGCTGTGAAAAACTCTGAAAATAGAGAAAATTATAAAGAAGTAAATAAAATAATCTAATTATCCATAAATAGTTGTTATTGGTATATTTAATTTTTATAATTCATATATATTAGCATCATATATGTTTTAAACATTGCAAATTAAACAGTTTAGTTTTTATTCTATTTCCTTGGTAAACGTTAAAAAGTAAGCATTTTCCTATAACTGTAGAAATTATTTACAAATAATTTAGTGGTGCATAGTAGTTCATTATTGGACTTTAATTTCCTATTGTTCAGTCTTTAAATTGCTTCCCGTTATTATCATTATAAAATCCTGACCTTAGTAGTTTGGGAAGCTTTTTTTCTGTACTTATCCCTTAAGACATATTTTTTAAAAGTGAACTTACGAGCTCGAAAATGATTTGAAAGGAACTCGAGAAGTTTTGTGCAATTGCTTTCCTGGAAGGAGGTAATGACTGGCACCTCACTAGCAGTGTGGAGGGTGTGGACATTAGTGCTCCAGCAGAACTGTGAGATACTGTATTTGTAAAGCATCTTTCTCATCTGGGAGCCAAACATTAGGGTAGTTTTAATTATTATACTGCATCTTTGATTTCTCTGGGGTATTACTGTTGACTGACCTAAGTTCTTTATAGAGCACCTTATATTTATGTAAATTATAGTAGATTATAAGAGATTTCCTAATTGCAGGTATGTTCTAATAGAGGTGATACGCTCTAGAATTGATAAAGTATGATAGATATTAAGTAATTTTAACATTTTATGCACATTCCTGTAATGTTTTCTCTCACTTTAAATGTTTTTGTTGTTTTTATGATGTTTTGATTAATAGTTTAAAAGTTATAAAATTTATGACTGGGGGGTTCACTTTTCATTTTTATGTATTTTGAGTTTTTGTATTTTATAGTGCATATTTGCAGTATGTAACAGTTGCATTCCTCCTGGGAAATGGATACATGTACACTTCATTCTCTTCCCATCCCCTTCCTCTATTTCTTGGTCCCCTTTCCTTTTGCAGGATCTACCTCCTTGTTTCCTGTTGTCTTTTATTTCATTCTTTATATTCTGAGTTTCTGATAGAAGATGTGATATTTAAGCTTATATCTCGGATCTCTTTCACTTATCATTATGGTCTCAAGGTACATCTATTTCCATAGGAATGATTCCAGTTTATCCTTGTTTATGGCAGGGTGCTACTCCATGGTGTATAAACACCACACTTTCTTTATTCATTCATCTGTTGATGGACACATGGGCCACTTCCAAGATTTAGCTATTATGAATTGTGGAACTATAAACATGGCTTTGTGTGTGTCTTTAACTCTTTTGAGAAGACACCAAGAAAGGGAATAGCTAGGCCAAGTAGGATTTAGTTCTTTGAGGAATCTCCATACTGATTTCCATAGCGGTTATATCAGTTTACAGCCCCACCAATAATGAAAGATGGTTTTCTTTCTCCCTACCACCTTGCCACCATTTGTTACTGGCTGATTTCTTGATGATAGCCATTCTTTCTGGAGTAAGATAGAATCTCAGTGTTGTTTTAAGTTGCCTTTCTCTAATGACCAAAGATGTTCAACATTTTTTCATGTATTTTTTTGGCCATTTGTACTTGTTCTTCTGGGAAGTGCCTACTCATTTCAGTCGCCCATTTTCTTATTGGATCTTTTATTTTGAGGGATCTAATTTTTTTAAGTTCTTTATATATTCTGGGTATTAGTCCTCTGAGGAGTAGCTGGCAAAAAAATTTCCCATTTTATATGTTGTCTTTTCACCTTGTTTCCTTTGTTGTGCAAAAGCTTTTTAATTTGATATGATCCCATTTGTTGATTTTTGGTGTTATATTTTGTTCAGTTGGAGTTATGTTCAAAAAGTCCTTACCTGTGCCTATGTCTTCAAGAGTCTTACCTATTTTATCTTTCAATACAATAAGTCTTTCTGTTTTAACATTTAGGTCTTTGTCCATTTTAATTCTGGTTTACTACATGGTGATGGATATGGGCCTAGATTCAGTCTTCTCCATATAGAAATCCAATTTTCCTAGCACCAATTATTGAAGAGGCTATCTTTCCTCCAGCTTGTTTTTAGTCCCTTTGTCAAAGATCAGATGACTGAATGTGCCTGTGGTTGTTTCTGCATCCTCTATTCTGTTCCAGTGATCCATATGTCTCTTTTTGTGTGAGTACCATGCTGTTTTTTTTTAAATCACTATAGCTTTGTAATATAACTTGAAATTCAGGACTGCGATACTTTCTGCTTTGCTCATGATACCTAGGATTGCTTTTGCTATTATGAATCTCTTGTGGTTCCATATGAATCTTAGGATTGTTTTTCTCTAGTTCTGTGAGGAATGAGGAATGCTGTTGGTATTTTGATTAGAACTGTATTTTATATGTGTGTATGTACACGCATGCCATTCTGACAATATTGGTTCTGCCTATATAGGAACAGGAAATATTTTCCATTTTCTGATATCCTCTTCATTCTCCTTTTTTGGAGTTCTGTACTCTAATTTTTATTATAGAGATCTTTCACTTCCTTGGTTAGGTTGATTCCTAAGTACTTAATTTTTCTGGAAGCTGTTGTGAATGGCATTGGTTTCCTAATTGCTTTCTCAGTGGATTAATTATTGGTTCAGAGGAATCCTATTGATTTTCATATGTTGATTTTGTATCGTGCTACCTTGCTGAATTTTTTTCCTAGTTCCTGGAGTCTTGAGGGAAATTTTTGGGTCTACTATGTAAAGGGTCATATTGTCTACAAATAAGGACAGTTTGACTTCTGTTTTACTATACATATCCCTTTTATTTCTTTCTTGTGCCTGATTACTGTGGCTGAGTTTTTAATACTGTATTGAACAGGAGTGGTGATAATGAACATCCTTGTCTTGTTTTTGCTTTGTCTCTACCTCCTTATTTTAAACCTTCCCCATGAAAAAATAAATGATAGATTGAACTACATTTTTGAAATTTATCTGAAGATTTATGATGGTATATTTCTCCCAACTCAATAGTCATTATTTATGAAAACCATTTTTTAAAAGACCTTTTTATTCAGGAACATAGCTTTGCATACTTGGCCAAATAAAAAGTCAAACAGTTTGGTGGGAGTTTAAAATGGCACAAGCACTTTTGTAATTTGTTGACAATATCTAATAAAGTAAATACATACTGTTCTGTGACATAGCGATTCCATTCCTGTATATGTACCCAAGAGAAATAAATGCATATATTCCCCAAAATCTTGCACAAAAATGGCCATAGCACCTTTATTAACAATAGTCAGAAAATGAAAATAACTCACATATGTAAGAACAGACAAATCTGTAGACAAATTGTGGTATATCGCTTCAGTGAGATTCTCTGCCATAAAAAGAATTTTTAATGTACATCAAGACACAAATTGATGAGAAAAACATTGTTTGGGGTGGGAAATACAAACTTTATGATTTCATTGATAGGAAATTCAGTAATAAGCAAAACTAAGCTATCACGGCTGAGGTCAAAACTGTGGTTCCGTGGCAGGGAGTGGGTGCTTACTGGTAAGGAGCAAGAGAGGACTTCCTGAGGTACTGGGGCAGATGGTGTAGGCAAAACTGTGCTTATCCCTACAGTAAGATGTCCTCAAGCTTGCCTAGGACATATGCACTCTATTGTATATTACAACTTCATTTAAGGTAATGAAAACAATTTTTAAAAACACTAGTTCACTTCTATAGTAATTGAAATTTAAGTTCAACGTTGTTGAAGCTGTTTTCCAATCATTTTTTTATTAGTATGTGTTTGCAGTACAAAATCATTACATTCATCGTGGGAAGTTAGTGCATGTACATAACACATCTTTTTTTTTTTTTTTTTCTTTTTTTGGTACCAGGGATCGAACTTGGGTCCTTGCACATGCGAGGCAGGTGAGCTAAATCACTGAGCTAAATCCCCGGCCTTAATTCTTTTTTTATTCCCTTCCCCTTCCCTCCTCCCCTTCCCTCTGTCTCTTGGACCACTTCCTTTTTGGGGGTATGTATTTGTAGTACATAATGATCACGTTCTTCATAAGGAATCGGTACACGTACACAACACATCCCAGCTCCTTTTTTTGAATCCTGTTCCCCTCCTTCCGCTTTCCCCTTCCCAGTGCTAAAGATCTATCTTGCTACTTCCTATTATCTATCTTTTATTTATATTTTGGGTTTCTCATAGAGGAGAGACCATATGCTTTTTAAACTTGTGCATCTGATTTATTTCACTTAACATTATGGTCTGAAGGTGCATCCATACTCCTCCAAATGATTCAAGTTTATCCTTCCTTATGGCAGAGTAGTGTTTCATTGTGTGTAAATGCCACACCTTCTTTTCCATTTATCTGTTTCTAATCATCTTTCTTTGTTTCCAGATTCTGTGTGCACTGCCTACATAAATTGCCAGTGACTATGTATCACTTAATTAGGGGATTAAAGGAAGGAAAATGAAAGAAGGTGGTAGTGCTGGTAGCTCCTGTCAGATGTAGATCACTTCTGTTGTCTTGGCAGCAGAGCCAGAGCCGCCTTAGGACAGAAGTCTTGCACTGCAATAACCTTGTTAAATATGGCATTCTGACTCCAAATGTCCTAGTCCCCAGTTATCTCAATAAACCAGACACACAGGATGAATGCCAACCAGCTTTGCTGCCCCAGCCAAATGGTATAATTAGATCAGGGTCAAGTTCAGAGCACAGAGCCTGCTTCCTCTGCACCTCAAGGAGCCAGACGTGCTATACAATGAGGGTCCTGAAATTCCCCTGCAACTTGCATTCCCAAAGTATCGATGTCTTCCACTGTAGTTTCACAAGAAATCAAGTTTAACAGCCAGAAGATCTGATACAGTTTGTTTTACTGTTTTGTTTTACTGTTTTGTTTTTCTTTCACTCTATTTAAACCCTGTATAATGGAGGAGTGGATAAAATAATGGACTGGGTATTATAATACTGGAACTTTGAAAAGCACTCCACTGGGTTTGCAAAGCCCTTTTACATATAATGTCTGATTTATATCTCACATCAGCCTGTAGTGTAGATAGATCAAATACCCTTATAGCCCCAGGATTTTATTAAAAGACAATCTTAATTCAAAGAGGTGGGTCTCAGGGCCCAAAGCCCTCCCGGGTTTCCTGCCCCCTGAGCAGGTGCTCTTTCTACTGTTTCACTGTCTTCACCCAGCTGACCCCTACTCTGTGTGGGAACTCTGCTGACCTGTCATCTCTAGGAATATGGCTTTGGCTAAACATCTGAATCAAGCCAGGGATTTAGCTCAGTGGTTCCCATGCCTGCCTCACAAGCACAAGGACCAGAGTTCAATCCCCGGTACCCCCCCCCAAAAAAAATCCATTAAACATCTGAATCACATACCCCAAAGCCACATATGTAAGCCACATATCTAAGAACCCCAAGGAAACCAAATCAAGCCCAGCTTCTTTCTCCCTTCTCCTTCTGCTACTGCTCCTCCTGCTGCCCCACCTCTCCTCTTTCTGCTCCATCAGGTAGGACTGCTATCAGATTAGCTTGCCAAACACAGGAATTACTTGTATAGCAGCCAGAATATTGTTACTACTGTTTCTGGAGCTGGGTGACATCTCGTTTATTCCCTTTGCTTTTAAACGATGTTTACATAACCTAAATAAGGGAATCAGAGAAATGGAGGTTCTTCTAATCGTTCAAACCATTTCTAATCAAGCCCAGGCCCAGCAGGAATATGACCACAGGGAGGCACTGCCCCCGTGAGCTGGAGTTGATGGTAGGAGGGGCAGGTGTGTCTATTCACCTGGCTTGGTCCACATCAAGCACCCAAGTGGCGACTGCCTCCTCACCACGACAGGGGTGCTCCACATAGGAGACATAGAAGGATAAAATCATACAGGAGGAAATAATTGGGTGATAAGCCCATCACCACAAGGAATGAGGAAAAATTAGAATCCATGACTATTTTCCTCATTGTTTGTACCTCTTTGCTTCGCAGTCCATCTTGATTATTTCAAAATGCTGACTTGGATCCATCTTTCTCAACTTTACTTTCTGTCCTTATGTTTTAAAAAGCCTACATTTTAACTCACCTCAGTTTCCCACACACATTGTGATACTGTCTCTTCACCTTGACTCATGTAAATTCCCTCTCCTTGGAGTTCTTTCCTCCAGTCTCCACACTTCAAGGTTCTTTCCGTCCTTTAGGCTATACAAAACCTTTATTATATTCCATAATTTTCTAATTTCCTCACAAACTACTCTTTTCCCTTAGTTCCATGACATTTGACTTTTATCTGTTAATAGCTTGTCATTTTTCAGGTTGTAGCTCCATCACTTAAAATAGTTAATATAACTCATCCATTTCACGCTTATCAAGTAATCACTTTGCAAACAAGTATCCAATCCTTACAACCACCCTTTACAGTATGTTACTATTCAAGATAGGCCAGGCTCCGCTGCAGTAACAAAAAACGCCAACTCTCATTTGGCCCAACACAGCAAAGATTCCTTACTAGTGCTCGATGTCCAATGTGTTGTGGAAGGAGTCAGTTCATGGCAGACACACTAACAAAGCAGCCGCCATCTTAGCATTGTTCATTGACAAGTTAATGATTATGTGCCCTGGCCTGAGGTGAACTCTGTTATTACTCTTTAGAGCTTATTGGCCAGAATTAGCCACAGGATCATGGCTACCACTGGGAGAGCCTATAATCTTTTTTGTGTGCTTAAAAGAGGAAGAGCTGGCCTTTTAGAGGAACAGTCCATTAACCTGAGGCAAGTTGATTGCCTCAGGTAAGGTGCACCTGTAACATTGATTAATAAATGAATAAACTAAGGCTCAGGGATGTTAAATGTTTGAAGCAGGAAGATAAAATACATTGGGAAATAATTTAAAATGTGACTACCTCCAACTACTGCTCTTATCCATGACCACTGGGGAGGAGGGATGGGTTTGCACTGGGTTTGAGCCCTAGCTCTGCACCTTCCCAGCTCTTTGTATAATTTACCTTAATGGGCTTCAGTTCCTCATCTATAGTTTTACCTTAAACAACAGTTGTGAATGAATTATATATGTAACATACCTGGTACATAGTAGAGATGCAGTGAATGGTAGATGCTGACACTAGTATTCATTCATTCAAAACTCACTCTTACTTCATTGATAACTGCAAATAAGATTCAGAAGCTCTAAGAAATATCTCAGCTACCCATGGAAGCACTGGATATCTTTTTCAGATAACTGATGTTACCTGGGAATCTGGGATTCTTAGGTGCCTGACTGACACATAAGAATGAAACAGCTTGCATTGGTGCCCAAACCCACAGGATCCTAATCTCAATTACAGGGTGTAGGGTGGAACAAGCATATAAAACTGAACAGTTTATGGGACAGAATAGCCCCTTCTTTCTCCAGGTGGTGAAGAAATAACATTTAATTTTTGAAAGAATCACACGCATAGGTGAAAGAACAATAAAAAACAAGGATCCACAGATGAGGAAATTATTTTAACTTGGTTTGTCATTACTGCTAAAAAAAAAATGAGAACTTACTCTTCATAACGATCTCAGCATTGTCAGCAGTTGTCTGCATTCTCCCTTGTCAGGGGTGGAAGAACTCTTTCTAGAATGTTTGCTTCCCTGGTGAATATGAAGAAGAACAATTTTAATCATTCTTCTGTTGGATTTTCAATTTGCTGGGATTGTTAAAAGAGATAGAGTAGATTGTCCTCTTGTTCCTCTACATGTCCTTTCTCATGCAGCATTTGTTAAAATATGGGAAGGGGCAGTGCTGTCCTGTGAATCACAGAAGAAAGATGAGTTGAGATTTACTGCATCTTAGAGATAGATATTTACTAAATTGTTCATGTATTTCTTTAAACTCCAGATTCTTTCCCTTTTGCTGTATTTCTTTAATCTATTTTTCTTTCTACTTACAGAGGAAAAATTGCACTCTCAATTATAAGAATATAGTTATATTTGATAGTTCGCATAGTGAATATGGTGCTAGAAGTGAATATCAGTTACTAATAATTATGAACATCTTATATGTCATTTTAGCACTTTTTTTTTACTCTTGGGTTTTTAAATTTTGTGGTTGCTCTCTTTCTCCATTAAAAATTGTATTCTAAGCCCAAGGACCCAAGTTCAATCTCCGGTACCCCCCCCAAAAAAAAATTGTATACTAAAAAGCAGGAATCACAGTAACCACGTAATATCTAAAATTAAGATATCATACTGTGGTATTAATAAGATTAATGGTAGCTCACAATTAAGGAGTGCTAGAACTTATATTTTAAATTTTGTGGGCCCTCCCTCTCTCCCTCTCTCATACAAACATTGTAGACACACCCAGGTTCATTCACTTGCAAACCCCATACCTATAAGATAAAATAATCACGTCTGAGAGCTAAGGTAACTTGCCACAGGTTGAAAAGCCTGAACACAATGGATCCAAGAATGTGGGCTTTCAGTGGTCTTCCCCTAACAAAGACTTGCTGGAGGACTGTGCTGTGCCTGAGGTACCACCTGTGGAGAGAGCTGGTCTTCTTATCCATCATTATACCCGGCTCCTAGCACAGAACGGAATGGAACAAGGGAGTGATGTAACTAGTGCTCTATTTTTGGAAGATAAATCTGGCGACAGTGAGTGGGATGAAGAGAACAGGAAGGGCCTGGCAGCATGGAGAGCACTTTGGATGCAGTAACAGACAGGGGAAGATGATGAGATGATGAACAAGAGAGCTGTGCTGAGAAAAGCAGTGAAGGGGATAGAGACTTAGCAAGGGGGAAGGAATGAGAGATGCTGAGCACGTGTGGATGGGAGGTGGGCTGGGTCTTGGATAAGCAAATATCCGCTCATGCAGCAAGTGCTTTTTGAGCTTCAACTGTGTGCCAGGAACTATTGTAGATGATAGGGATGCAACTGTGAATCAAAGAGGTGAAGATTTTGCTGTCATTGGAGGGTGAGTGGATATGCTGACTGGAGGGTGTATCAGGCAGGATCCTTCAGAGAAGCAGAACCAGTGGGAGATGGAGGGAGAGATGTTCATGTGTTTCAAGGAATTGGTGACGTGGGTGCAGATCTGGCAGGTCTGAAGTCTACTGTGCAGGCCTAGAGGCTGCAGGCCCTTGTGCGGGAGCTGATACTCCAGCCTAGAGGTAGATTCTTCTCCCGGAAACCTCAGTTTTGTTCTGAAGGCCTTTCAAATGGTTAGGTAAGGCCCACCCAGATTAGAGAGAGGAAGATCTACTTAAAGTCCACTGATTGTAGGCACAATCCACATGTACAGAGCACCTTCGGGGCAACACATAGATAGTGCTGATTGAACAACTGGGTAAGACAGCCTCCCCAAGATGGTGCATGAAAACTAACCGTCAGAGAGGGGAGGCAAGAATGACAGTACAGGAAAAGCATGGGGTGTTGGAGAATAACCTTAGTGCTGTGGATGGGAGCTTAAGGAGATGTCCAGAGGTGACCCAGAGCTGAGGACATTAAGTGACTTCTCTACATGTTAAAATAGCAAAGAAATGGTCCTGCTGCTGCGCCATGTGTCATGCATTTGCAGAAAGCACATGAGTCACCCGCTTCTTGGGGACCGTCAGAGAATGCTTGACATTTTCCCCGGTAGCAACACCAGTTCGTGAGCAAGTTTAGTTAGGAACTTGTTGAGGGTGGAGCCTGAAGTTGGGTGAATCTCTCAGTTATAAGCCCTGACACCAAATTCCTGTTCTACTGATGTGGTATTTTGACCTGTTTTCATTGTCATCTATTTGCATATTTTATTAATGCCTGCCTCTCCTGTTCTGGCCCCTAAGGGAGGGAACCAAGCCACTACAATGCTGATCCTAGATGTCAAGCACAATTCTTGGCATATACTTCTTGTTGAATGAAGGAAGGAAGGAAGGAAGGAATGAATGTGGTATATACCTTCCAAGCACTAAATCTGCAGGGCAGCCTCAGCAACAGTCCGGAAACAAAATATCATGTCCTAGTTGCTACTGTCCTCTTTCTAATCCCATCCTTAGCACGTGAGTTCTGAATGTCAATATAAAAGGTGGCACTTTTTGAACTCTTCTCTGATTTGGGAGAACTTGAGCTCAAAGCCCTCTAACACAAAGCAAATGAGATTTCCAGAACTGTTAGAACAAAAGAAGTTGAAAGTGAAAGAGAAAGGGGTGGAAGTATTCAAGAACAGTGCCCTGTTGAGGAGAACCAGGCATGGATGGAATGTTCTAAGAAAGCCCTCCTAGAACACAGGCAATTTTCTCTCTCTCCTCTCCGCCCCCCCCGCCCCCGCCCCCGCCCCCGCCCCGACAGGAAATTCTCAATGTTTTGGCCCGTGACTGGAGTCTTGTGAGTATGAAGCCAAGCTTCTGACTCCCACGATTCCTGGTATCCCTGAGTGGGCCTTTGTGAGCCAACCTGAGAGAAAGTTCACCTAGGAAGCCATCTTTATGCCCCTCTTCTCCTGCCAGAGGCTGATAACAACTAGCACATGAGACCGGCCATGCACTTGGGCACAGGCAGTAATAGTCACCCAGTGTTAAACCATCGACCCTGGCTTCTGATTTGACAGCCAGCAACGAGAGCAATTTAAAAAGTCATTTGTGTTACTAAATCCTTCCAGGATATCTTCTGCCCTTTTGTGTTAGACCCCAAACATTAATGGAAATCAGCCTTTACTTTGCATAGTCTTCTGATGATGGAAAAAGAAATGTAGGGGTGTTTGGGGTTTTTTTTTTTTTGGTACCAGGGATTGAACTCGGGACCTTGCACTTGCCAGGAAGGTGGCGGAACCACTGAGCTAAATCCCCAGCCCCATATAGAGTATTTTTTTAAAGCAGACTCTATCAAGTCATCCTGCAAAGTCTGCAGGTTTCCCCAATTGCATTCTTGCTACTAAATATTCTTTCTACTGAGAAAGAGGGAAATCTGTTTTTACCTTCTAGACCTTTTCTGAACTTGGGAGAGTTGTTTGCAAATCATACAAGGCACTGCTGGGATGCAGACAGATTTTGGGTCGTCACCACAGGGTGCATGAGAAGCTCCTTGGCCCAGGAGTTAGGTGGTTTGAGTCTTGGCCTGGGACTGAGCAGTTGAGCGACCTTGGACTTCTTATGGAGTAGGGAGTCTCTGACTTACCACGGCTCTAAGATGTATGGTTCTCATTGCAGGCATCTTTTCCACAAGTCCTGTGTTGACCCCTGGCTTCTAGACCATCGCACCTGTCCCATGTGCAAGATGAACATTCTTAAAGCCCTAGGGATCCCGGTAAGCACAGCACAGCCTACAGCATCATAATGTCTGACTTCCTGAATTTCCCCCAAAGCAAGGAGAAAACATCTTGGATTTTGTGTTCCCTCAATCACATAACAGTGGCATCACCTAATGTGGCCCACAAGAGCATTCCAGGTTTGGCACTATTTCCCCTCTCCCTCTCTCTCACTCTGAGGTCATCCTGACCCTTTTCCCGTGCCCACTGTATTTGTCTGTGAGCTGAGATGCCTCTTGTGCAGGCCATAGGCAGGTCTTCTGGGGGCCAGGTTGGGACACCGGCCTCTTGTACACTGGCTGCTTCTGTAGTCACCACCCTTGATCAGTCATCAAGGAGCTCTGCAGGGACCTTGAGTGAATAAGCATGTAGACCAAGAGCCACTTGTTCCAGCACTGCCATCCAGCTGCTTCCCGGGTCAGTGACTTCTAAGGTTTACCCCTCCCCCAGGGCAGAGAATCCCACCAGCTGGCTGGATGCTCCAGGGAAAGGCTTTCCTAGGACTGTATCAAGTGACCCCCACAGTGGTGGCTTCTGAAACACCAGCTGCTGTGTGCTATTCCCTGTAAGCAGCTGAGGGCAGGAAGCAAGCCAGGCCACCAGAGCCATGGACTACACAAAAAGAAGTGAGAAAAACATAAGGCGCTGTCTCAAGGAGGCCACGTGAGCAGAATTCAGAAACCAGCCTCCCTCCCACTTCCCAGCTCCACTTTGCTGCATCCTGCCTATTGTCACTCCTCTCTGCTGATGGCAGAGAGAATGTTAATAGTCCCAAGGTGTCACTGAGGGAAGAATCAGATCATATGTAAGAGTTTTCTTTAATGCCAAAGGGCTAGTTAGGACTATCAGGGAGACACTGTTGGAGAGAGCACACGTAGTGCACCAGAAGGGCATTCATTCACTGAATTTTCTACCCTGTGACAGCTGCCTCCATGCCAGCTGCAGGCTGATTTACAGTTGATAACGCCAAACCCAAATCAACTTGCGTGATGCATATAGCTCTAAGCTAGATTTTAAAGACAGTGCATTAAATTTTCAGATCAGAGTTGTAAATGTGTAGTGCATTCATGGTGAAAATCAATTACTCTGAACATGAAACATTAATAAAAACCAAGCATCTCAAGCCAGATACTGGTAACTTGAAAAATCAAACTCAGTTTTTGCACTTTTCACATTTCTGGCTGTGGCTGATTCTTCTAAAGGAGAAGGAAGATGTGTATATGTGTTGTTTGCATATATGTGTGCGTGTGTGTGTGTGTGTGTGTGTTTGGTCTCCAAAATCTTTAGACTCTTCATAATTCAAGGGATATAGTTGATTGTTTGACCTAGTTCCTACTGCTCAAGATATTTTCAAAGATTCTAAGTGTCAAAGATCCTAACAGTCTCATAGTTCCTTGGTCAGGACAATAAAACCAAACAACCCTCTGTAGTTAATATTGTACTAAAGAGTATTTGACTCCAGACTTTGCCTATGAAAGTATAATTTCTCCAGAAGCTCCTTATACATGAGGTTTAAATATTGCTAATTGTTGCTAAAATGGAATTAATTGAATAGCCTTTTGGCTAATTTCCAAATTTACTAACATTTTAATTTTTGGCAGTTGAGTATTGAAGCCCATCAAGTCTAAATAGGATTTTATTTGGCATGCTTTCCCCCAGGAAAATAAATATTGGTGGCATCGAGTGGATTTTGCCAAGGATTTTTAAAGGCCAGCCTGACAAGAACGTGACACCCCCCGCCCAGCTTGGCCCATAGAACAGCATGTCCTCCATTAAGAACAGGGCACAAGTACTGGGCTGCTTCTCACAAATCCCCCAGGCATATGGCCACCCTCGCTGCACCCCAGGGTTCTTCGCTTCTTGTCCTAGAGAATGACAGAATCGGAATCTGCGAGGAATTGTGGGTGTTATTCTGTTCTATCCTTCTGCCACTGGGGAGCACTGTGCCTGCCTAGGATACACCAATGAAAGGATTTCAGTGCTATTCTTCACCCTTCCCCTATCCCTGGATAAGCTCACAGCCTTCTCAATTAGAAAACGCTTTGTGTATACTCACTGAGACCCTTTTGATGCTGCTTAAAGTGATTGTCTTAAAGCGCAAGGACCCAAGTTCGATCCCCAGTACCAAAAAAAAAGTGATTATCTTATAATTTTCTTATATTCTTCATATACCATTTCTTCTTATTTCAGGAAAATTGAAAAGAGCCTGTCACTCTGATAATTTTGTTTTTATTGTTTTCAACTGAGTGTCTACATGGCCTGTGCTATACAGCAAATATATATATATATATATACACACATATATGCACATATATAAATATATGTACGTACATATTGAAAGCCAAGAGTTAGAGACATTTTCATTTTGTAAGTGATTTCTCTACGATGAGTTAAAGAATTACAGCACATGTCACAGATTATGAAATTCCCTTAACAATGGATACCTTTTTCCATTCTGTTTTTTAAATGTAATACTAAACTGAAAGAGAAAGTTCTTTACTCAGAAGTGGTTTTTTTCCCTTTGTCCGCCTTGCAGTACTTCATCCTCCTACTGTCTGTCAGGCCCAGGTCTGTCTTTGTAAGACAGCACAGTTTTAATGACTTCTCCTCTAAGTTTCCATAGAACGAGGTCTTTCACATGACAGCAAATACCTCCCATAGTGATATTATCCTGACATGATTAGGACGATGATCACCATTGTGTAGCTGCTGCATTCACAAGTTCTATAAGCAGTTGATGTATTTGAGGAATTTCCCCATACTGACCTAAATTTAAATACCTATACATTATTTATTTGTAGACAGCATTTGACATCTTTTTTAAATATTATGATTGTGGTTTTTCTTAGAGGTATATAAATTTTGTTTCTTTTCAAAATGTTAGTCTGTTTGATGAACCATATAGAGAGGATATAAACCAGGAGCCTCTAGGAGGATGGTCTATGAAATGTTATATCGAAAGCCAAATTATTCATAACTGCAAGTCCCACTGAGCTAATTAGCCCTTTCTCCCTCTCCTGTTAAGGATATAGCACTGTTCTTATTGGCCCACAAACTAAGAGCAAAGAAACACACTGCCTCAAAATTAAATACATAAAAATGAAAACCACCACTAGACTCAACATTTTTTAAAATATCAGTTGTCACTGCATATGATTGCATTCTGCTGTGGATGGTTGAAAACCCAACCAGCTCCTTGCCTTCCTGGTGAAGTTGTTTTATCCCTGATACCTGACTCATGATTGCTTTTGCTATAAAAAAAAAAAATCTTTACATAGCGTATCTTACTTTTCCATAGAGCTTAATCCTCTAATTGATCTTGGGCAGATACTGATAGGCTCATGTTTTTGGAGTAGAATTCTGAGACTCAGATGAAATGTTCCACAATACTAGGTACCTAGCGGCACTATGTGGAGCCTTGGAATTGAGGACCAGTATAATGTGTTCACGTCTCTCTGCACTGCGTATGGACCAGTGGGAAGTGACCTGCGAGTGGAGGAAGTGCCATGGAAAGTGCTGTGGGGTCAAAGATGAGTACCTGGGAGAGGATGCTCTTTAGAAAAAGTGGCACTGGCCTGAGAATTAGAGTGATTAGGAATTCATCAGGGGTCAGTTTGAGGTCTTAGAATGGGAAAGGGAGGGTGACTGGGGCAAAAGTCATCCTGAAGGGGGGAGAGTATAGGCTAAAGCACTGAAACAGGAGAATCAAGGTGACACCAGCAAAGTAGGCTGGACCAGGCTGCAGACCTGTTTTGTTGTGCTCAAGAGATTGTGATTCATTCCTATGGAGAAGAGAACAATCCTACCTGGTTTTCTTTAAAAAAGAACATTCTGGTGAGAGAGTGGAGACAAATCCAATAGAGAAAGGCTGGAAGAACTAGACCAGTAATGAGAAAATGTTCATAACTATACGTGCGTGTGTCCAGTGTCACATTTATTAATTACAGTGCATTGGTCATTCTATAAATTGACTTTTGGCAAATTGAATTTTAATAAAGTGGCTCACTTTCAGTAGAGACAGAGGAGCCGAAGGAAGGAAGGAAGGAAGGAGAGAGCTGGCTTTGAGGAGTTTGGGGGACAATGGAGACTTCCAACTGGCTGTTGGAAACACAAATGTGACCCGCAAGAGACTAGCCTTACCTACTAAGGGCAGAAATAGCACATGAGTGTAGTACTTTGGATCTCCTCTTTGTGTTCCCCAGGAGGCCATGAATTGTAAGTTTCTCTTTTCATGAATTTTAAATACAGCATTTTCATCGTGATGCTAATATAGTGTCAACCCAGTACTTTTCCTTACTCCTAACCATCGTGCCCCACATACATTGAGAGGGGGAAATCACATCATGTTCCTCCTTCAAGACAAAGTTGAAGTTCAGATCAAAGCTATTCTTAATATTCCTTAAGACTACATCCTTCCACCACCTTTTAAAAGTAACTTTCATGCCTTCAGGAAAAATACAACTGAAAGTAATTTTAAAAGTTTCTCATGGAAGAGAGAGAAATAAATTTATGTTACTTCATACAGCACAACTAAGACCATAGAGTGAAACTTCCAAAGAGTAAGATTTTTCCCAATAACACAGGAAGGAGTCCAACACCACCAGCAAATGCCACCTGCCTTGCAGGGCAAAAAGCTCCATTGCTGTTCAAGGGGAGCAGTCAGTAGCATTGCGTGGGAAGAGGCCCTGTAATGATGGTGTGATTGAACCGGTGCTGTCACCCTTGTTTTAGGTGCTAACAGTGGACTCATGTATGATCTAGCCCATGTTAAGTACATAGGAATATTTTTCTAAAGTTGGTTTTTAGCTTTTTAAAAAGTAGCCTTACCCTGCCATTCTGTATGTGTGTGTATGTATGTGTGTGTATCGCTGAGCAATTTGCAATGAGTCAGATTTTGTTCCCCTCCTGCTTTCATATCATAGTGTATTTGTAAACAGTGCATGACTCTTTAGAATAATTACCAGGCTGCCAGCTCTATCCTACATGGGGAGTAAACACTATATATAAGGAAGTTCTATCATTATAAATAAATGTCATGTGTTCCCTCTAATTGTTTAAATGCGGAGATCTTGCTACTCCTGGAATTAAAACTTTATCCCTATATCCGAAAGGAACCTGTGGAAAGGAGACTTTGGAAAATCTATGTTAAAGAGTTTTTGCCTGTTAATGAAACCATATACAGACTGTTTTTAAACAAAGTAGCTCAAGAAAAAATACTTAGTTTTCCACTGAGACAAAGTATTCCAGCTGTAGACATTTCATCTTTAAATTGATGACAGGCTCTAAGGAGAGGTCTTTTTCTGCCTCCCCTCCCCCCACAGCCCAATGCTGACTGCATGGATGACCTGCCCACGGACTTCGAGGGCTCCCTGGGAGGTCCCCCAACCAGCCAGATCACAGGCGCAAGTGACACAACAGTAAACGAGAGCTCAGTCACTTTGGACCCTGCTGTCCGGACTGTGGGAGCCTTGCAGGTGGTCCAGGACACAGACCCCATGCCCCAGGAGGGAGAAGTCATCTTTACTACTAACAGTAAGTTCTATTGTGCTTAAGACCCAGAGCCTAAAGGGCTGTTGTGTTGTGGGGATTGGAAAAAATGATACCTTTCCTCGAGGAAAAAAATGAGTATGACATTGCCAAGCTGAACAGTCATAACTGCCTGGCACTTACAAGCTCAGATCTTTCCTAAGGCAGCAGGGCAGACAGCAGACCTGGCCATGCTTGTCCACACGCCTGCTGCCCACACCATGATGCCTGACCCCACACACAACAGCACTACACTTTCTCCATGTCCCCTTCTGCACGGTACCTGGAGTAGGTAGCTGATGGGTCTGGCCTCTGAGGGTGGAGGGAAGATGACAGATGCATCTGCTAGGCATGCTCAGGAGGAGTGGGATAGGGCACAGCCCACCCACTTATGTGTTTTACAATATATACACACTTGAGCTCTCCTGAGTGTGCCTGTGCTGTAGAAGCTAGTCTGGACTGTGTGCAGAGAGCTGATTCTGTTGTTCTAGCACTCCAATATAAATGCTGCCTACTTTGGGATTTATGCAATTATGTCCCAGCCACTCAGGCTGGCAAGTGTCAGGGCTCACGTGATCCTCCTGCTTCACCCTCCTCAGTTGCTGGGACTCCTGTGGTCCACCATGCCTGGATTAAGTGGTATCACTTTATTGTGTTATCTGAGTACTGACAAATAGGGCCTTGTGTGTGCCCACTGAGCTATGTCCCCAGCACAAAATGGCAGCCTTTTAGACAGGCACCTTTCAGCATGACCTGAAGCCCTAGACAGTGAACATCACATGTAAATATCTCCTGGGTGGTGTTCTCCTCATAGATGGTCACTGAACCTTGTTCTGTTTGATGACAGTTATAAAAATACCAAATATCTGTGTGACTATGAAGATTGACTTGAAAATCTAAAGTACCTACTATTAAGTCTAATCTAGTAGAGATCAAAGCTTCAGGAGTTTCAAGAAAATGAGGATGCAAATTAACTGAGATTTAAGGTTAAGAATGGGTGGATGTTGCAATTTTTAAACAAAGTGTATTTCTTTTGATAGGAAGCAAGCAATTCACTTATAGAAAATTTTGAAATATAGAAAAGCAGATTGAAGCATCTTGGGGTATTTACTTTTAAGTCTGCCCTTTTTACATATTTGTGACTTTTATAGAATTTATAAAATTATGGTTAAATGTAAAAGTATGCATTTTCTGGTGATGAAACAGCAGTCTTATGTAAAATTGAAAGATAAAGGAAAAAAAGAATGAAAAGTCAGTCAGGGCACTGCTTTCCAGAACAGTCACTTTTAACATTGTGCCATCGCTTCTTGGCCTTTTGGCTAAGGTCAAGTGTAACATTGTGCCTATTTCTGCATCATCTTCTATGATATAGTTGAGATGATTTATAGACTTTGAATACTGATTATTATAACCTTAGCGTTTTGACAGAATTTTGACAGAAAGTAGCTTGGAGAACTTGGTGACAAATATCTGCCTGGTGAGCTTTATTAGTTTTTTGATAGAGTTTTAACTTCAAAACCTTGACTTTTAGAAGTATAAGGAGCTTACCATTGAAACACTAACCATTAGACCTCTAAAAGCTTAAAAATATTTACCCCTTTGCTTTACAGGTCTAGACTTGTGCCATCCAATGTTAATATAATGCAAGTGATATATATGATTTTAAATTTTCTATAGCCATATACACAAACAAAATATGCAGGAAGATCATTTTAATATTTGACTCAGTATATCCAAAATATTTTACTTTTTTTTTAACTTAGTCTTTAAAATCTGGAGCATTTTAATTTATCCATATTTAAAATGCTCAGTAATCCCATGTGACCAATGCCTATCACCCTGGGGGACAAAGACCTAGAATCTCAGTAATTTCACTAGGAGAACCTTAAAGGTTATTTGATTTTTAATCAAGAGAAAATTGTGGCCCAGAGGAGCAAATGGCTGACCCAGGTCAAACCGTAAGTTTTCTTCTCAGTGTGCAAGATGATCTCAGAATTTCTCCACTTACTGGACATCTGCCATCAACATAAGGCATGGCCACTAAAGATCGTAGCAAGGAACACTGGGATACCGGTTAGAATTTTGTTGCAGTTTAAAAAAATGTAAGCCAGGAACATTTTTCAAGCCTGTAAGAACAAAATAAAAAGTGGATTGCTATCCTTTCAATACAATGATTATCTGATATTTAAAGACAGTGTGTTCTCTGACAGACCATTTTGGAAAAATGACTATGAATCTGTATATGAATGTACTTGGTAGATCTCAGTAAAGCCCAGATGACAAATGAAAGAACATTTTAATCTAATGTGGGTTAAATGGCATCTAAAATGAAATAGATGTAAATATACTGTGGGTTAAAGTACATCCAAAAATGAAACAGAAAATTATGGCCTGTATCCATGTAATTTACAATCCTTAAACTATTTTTTAAAATAGAATCAGAGTGTTCAGCTGATAGCAGGTATTAAGTAGATGTTTATTGAATCCCTTGAGGTGAAATGGTCAACCTGGGCTTGAAGCAGGGACCTTATGCTCATGATAGAAGAAGTGGGAATGATCTTAAAAGATGATATTAGCAAAGGTGAGAAGAGGAGGCAGGAGGAATGAGACTATATCTGCAGTCAGAAAACTGAGGACAAATATGAGATACAGTTTCTTAGCCCAGAAATGAAACTCTTCTCACATTTTCCTGGATCATATACTTCTGGCTAGTTTTGCTTACTGTGATCTAACAGAGTTTTACAAACATAACCATTAACAAAATGGTTGTAGATTTCTTAAAGGGAAGATTCTCTATATAGGTTTTTAAACTGCTCAGGACCTCCTCGAAGAAGTATTTAATCAGTAAATGAGCAAACACAAATGTATTGCTGAGTAAAAATATTCAAGTTTTCATCAGTGTCATTATACTCAACTCTCTCATGCTACCTAAAAAATAATGTAGTGGAGATGCGAGTGAAATTGAAGATACATTACTGCTATAAATCACAAATAAGTAGCCCAGTGGAGATTGGACCTAACTGTTCTCCAAATTCTCTTTTCCTCCTCACATTTATCTACCCAGACCCAGAAAATGATAGGAAAAGACGAAACAGTGGCAGGTAACAGATACATAGCCACACACCAGGCACCCTTGAAGCCTGTCTTGTATTTTAGCTCACAACTCTGTGAGGCAAATGCTATTTTTATCCTCACTTTACTGATGCAGATTTGGAGGCACAGAGAGATTAAAGTAACTGGCCCAAGGTTATGAGCTGGTGACAGGTGGAGTTCGAATTCAAACTGGGCTGCTGGCTCCAGAAGAGAGGCTAGCACAGTTATATGTGCTCCGTTCCTACTTGCATTCTCCTTCCCACCTCTGTTCTTCCTTTTCTGGCAAATGTGTTGGGGCAAATGTCAAAGTCATCTCAACACTCTCGGGGGAAAACCTGTAGAACAGATTTTCTTTAGGGTGAAGAGGGGGAAATCTGGCCTTAAAGGATCACCTTTAACTTCCAGAAAAAGGGAGTAAAGGAAAGCATTTACATAGCCACAGAAATCAAAGATTTGATGCAAGTCTGATGCCAGAAGAGACATCTTTAATTATACATTTTTAATGTTTCTCACACTCTTATCTCTTGCGACCTCACAGTGGTCTGGATCAGTCTTTTCCTCCACTTCTGTGTAAGGGGTCTGGATGCCCACCTGCTTCTCCCTGGTCTTTATCCACAGGCCTGATCGCACCTCAACGTACCTTGCCTCTTGAGTCCCCAAGCTTTGGCCACACCTTCTGTTTGGTTCCACTGGGATGAGTTTCTTAGGGAAACACAGCTAAACACAGCTGTGTGTGTTTGGAGACTCCAGCGAAGAGCTAAAGACAGGGAGGGAGAAGACTTCTTCTGCCCTCCCCAAAGCACTCTGCATCTTCACAGGAGCGCTTGAAACCTTCCCCTTTTCAAGGAGTTGTTGGCTCCTCCCTTCATTTCCAATACTTTCCCACTGAATCTCTACAGACTCCTGTCAGGCTGCCCGTATACAGATCGCTGCCCACTTGCCACCTTCTGTATCAAAGTAGGAGGAGCTGTCAGTCAGGGGGTTGAGTGGAGAGAAGGGTAGAATCAAGAAATCTCAAATCCTCCCCAAGATGTTATGAGGAGCACTTGGCATGATGGATGTGGCCAGGAAATCTCTGGTCTTCAAACTTTGCAGAAGGATACAGCACGCGCGACTCAGTGTGGAGGCTCACGAAGCAGCTGAAATGAAAGGTGGCGTGGATTCCTCTGGGAAATCACCTTTCCCAACTTCCATCAGCACTGATCCTTGGGGAAGGAGCAGTGTGCCTGATGTGTTGGACACGTATGGCTCACAGTGATGTCAGAATGCATCTTTATTTTTGCTGCAGTGACACTTAGATGTATTGAGTGGGTGTCATGGTCCCCTGCCACTGGATGAAAACTCCCAGCAGGCCCAAGAATTGCCTGCTTCCTCTTGAGAATTCTAAAAGCTCCTTTTAGAACATATATATGTTCTATATATATATGTAATATATATATATATATGTAATCTGTTGATCCCTTTTCTTGCAAGTCCTGCACTTTTTAACAGAAAGCCCTCTTGCCTCCTCACAAGGCCTCTGCAGCCTCCAGGTACTAGTATTTTACAAAACTATTTTAATCAAGGTGGCATAAACTCCAGGATTCTCGCTTCCAAAGATACGTTTTTATTTCTCACTGATCGTATCATGAAGAAATCAAAGGTCCTCAGGAGGAGAAACCCATGTCTGGTCTTACTGTATCTTCCTGGGGATGTGCAGGCTCTGTGTTCAATTCCTGAATGTCTTGATGATCATTTCCTGAGGACCACATCGTAAACTGGTATCACTACTAAACTAGTCATTAGAGATAGGTCAGCCCTTGGAGGAGGGCAGTATATCTATATAGATATACAGTGGTACCTCAGTTCACGAACTTATCTCCACGATTCTAGTTACAACCAGAATCGTGGGATAAATTCTATGACCAGAATCAAGGAGAGACTCAAGTTCATGAATCAAGGTACCACTATATATACACATATATACATACTCTTCAAATTGCACTCTTGAGACAAAAATAACTGTAAAGCATCGGTGAAGTTGCTCCACTTTTTAAAAAGTCATTTTCATGCCAGTGCTAACAGCTATCACTGCAACTACCCAAGACTGTCTAGAGATGTGCACTTCACACTCGTTATGGAAAAAACTTTCAAAGAGTGCATACCAAGACTTGTATTTAGTTTCTGGAATGCTGCTTTCTCTGATTCAGGGAACTTAACATAAACTTCTCTGTGGAGTCTTCATTCCTACAGGCACATTCTCTTAAAATCAAGCTATTTTTTAAGTGTCTTGTTTATTTATGGGGCAAATGATGAAGCATTCAGAACATCTATATTCAAAAGTTTTAAATGCCCCTACCCCTGCTCTTACCCCGACTGAACATGAAAACGAGAAAGACTGTCTGTGCAGGACTTTTCCAAGGAACCTAACTTTGAACCTCTTTGAGTCAAGACAGCTGAGGGACAAAACAGAGTTGGCTTCAATATCACATTTCTGTTCCAGATACGCAACTACACTTTGCTGCATTTGCAAAACAGCAAACTTCCAGGTTTTGTGTGACTACAAAATGTATGGGTACACTCAGAAATAAACACATCTACGTAAAGCATTCCAGTGTTTATGAGGGAGTTGCAAGAGTGAGCGGTCACATCTGCTTTTTGGACTTGCATTAATGCCAAAAACGACAGAGTCTTTGGCCTTGACTGTGGATAGCTATGCCTGCTGGATCCAGCCATGAGAATGATTTCCCTTGCTGCCCATAAGACTCACATTAGGGATGGAAAGATGATAGCTTTGATTTGTGAGCATATTCCACCGTGACAGACAAAAGAACCAGTGAGCCCACTTAAGACCTTAGATCCTACTGTCATCTCCCCTTCAGGAAATAGTTAAGCCACAGTGGACTCCTTCAATACTTTTTAACGAAGCGTTTGCAGATTGTACTACTCCAAACAACAGTCTCTGTGTCTCTTCATGTGTCAGGCCCCCGGAGCAACATCGGGCCCTTATTTCTGAATGCCCCAGCTCTGTAGCTCAGTGGCAGCTTCAGCAAAAGGACAGCTGTCCTAAAGAGCAGAGATCTTTGCAATAAGCACATGCCTTGATCATCGAGCTTACCCACATGGCAACTAGCCAGCGCAGAGCCCTCAGGGCTTTGCATGGTAACGTTCCTTCTCAACTAAAAACACTTGGCAATCCAAGAAAGCCCTATCAGGCCCAGACTTCCACGGTTTTCCTTTCTTGTGTATCTTGCACCTCTAACAGGGAGGATTGAGAACCTGCAGATGCACAAACAGCCTGGGGAAAACTTGGATTGCCACGAGGAGCACTCAGTCCGGCTATGACACTCCATCCCCCTAGAAGATACTTGTCTTCTTGAAGTCGCTCTGCCAGCAGATGAAATCCATTCACCACAGGGAGTTTGTTTCAGATGCTCTGCGTTACTTATGGACAGCACCATCTCCAATTTGATGAATTCCTCATGATGCTGTCTTTCCCCTGGTAAGTGTCACGGCTCAGCAGCTGTTAGCAGAGTGAGCTCAGGAAAAGGCCCTAACAGACCTCCCCTTTACCAACACTGATGCTCTGCACAGATGGCAGCAGCTGATGGCAGGAAACATAGTGGGCAGCTCAGCACTTTCTCCATGTTTGAGCAGTATCAGGTGTACATAAGGTAATGTTTCTGTGTGCGTTTCAATTCAAAAGCAAATCATAGAGAAGGTCCATCATTCTGAGAGAAAGCAGGAACAGCTGAAAATCCCTTTTGGATGACATAGGGATGAGCTTTTAACATTCAGAGTCCGAAGGTTAAGGCAAAGTATTTCAGGAGTAAAATCCAGTCTACCAGAACATTACCAGAGCTACTTGAGGTAAGATGAAAGGCAGGAAATTTGGGCCTTGGGCTGGCTTGGCCGCCGACTGGTGATATGTCCTTGGGCAAGTCCTTTACCCTCTTTGCATTTGATTGGGCATTATGCAGGCCTATAACTCTGAGATTAATATGAGAATCCCTTTGTGGCAGGTTTCCAAGTCTCACAGGAAAAACTCCAGATCTTGCATCCTCGTTTACAAGCCCTCCTTGCCTCCCTTCTCCTTCTAGAGCCTCTAAGTCAGCCTAGCTCGGAAGCCCGCCCTCAGCTTTCCCCACACCACATTCTCTACCACCACCAAGCATCCAGATCTGATCTGCTCATTGTCACAGTGCCTGATTAAATGACAGTGGGTGGGGCAGCTAGAGGAGCAGCATCACTGCCCTTAGTCCCCCGCTGTAGCTCAGGCTCCTTCTAGGAGACCCCTGCGCAGTGGACCTTGTATTGGAGCAACCCAGCTTTCTGCTCACAGAATGCTGACAAGCAACACTTGCCTGGTTTTTGTATGGCCTGTAATGTAGATTTCAGCCACAGCTATGACAACATGTCATTTAAATCGAAATGTTAACACAGAGCAATTCTTCTCGATTCTGTTTTAATGCTGACACTAAACAATGAGCAAATAACACTTAGGAAAGCAAGCACTGGGTTTCTTCCCCACAGTGGTGTAGGTGCAAAGTCCACATTCATGTATTCGTGTAAAGTCCATATTCATATGTGTGAATACACAGTGTAGTATCTATTTTTGCACATTGGTAATGCTTTGTTTCTACAGTAAATACTACATACACTATGTCATTTTCTCATCTCAGGAAAGTTTTTGCAAAAGCCCTGTGACATCATTTGGAATTGGAATTATCTCCATTTTACAAATGAGGAACAAGTGCCTCAGTTGTTGGTCATAAATCAAGGCAGGGAAACCCTCTTACTGGGCCCCACATCCAGAGTTGTCGATGCTATCTATGTATCAGTGATGGTGAACCTTTTAGACCTTTCAGTGATAAAATAGCCTGCTATGGCACGTGTGCCTTAGGTTTACCGCCACTGGTATATATGTATCTGTCAAGAAATTGTAAAGGAAAGTAGTGTTGTTCGCCTAAGAATAGTTCAATTCATTTATACATTTTTAAACTTTATTTTGTCACCAAGATATTTAAGCAACAAACATTTAGTAAGAATTTAATTGGCTAAAACACTGCCAAAAAGTAAATTTCTTTAACTGTAAAATATGAAGTAAAAATTGTTTTGTAAAGAACAATTTAATAATTTATGTCAATCCACTGTTGAAGCAGAAATAAATCTTAATATCATTCGTTGAGGCTTGCTCTACCCTGGCAAAAAGAAATACAGTGAACCCTCAAGTTACAACCGGCCTGGCATATAAACAACTTGGTTAATTAGGTTAATGGAAGATTCATCTGCCTCTTGTTACCTATAGTGGGTACCCGGGGAAATATCCAGATCTCAGCTGTATTGACCTACATCCAACTTGAGTTACAACCAGCCCTCAGGAACTGATAGGGTTCATAAGTCAAGAGTCCACTGTACCTTGAGTTCATTGAATGGCATTTCTCCCCAAGATCTCAAAGCATAATTCATAAATATTTTGTTTTGGCTTCTTACATTCTCCTACAATAGAAACAAATGATAATATCTGTCACAAAGGGAAAAAACAAAGCAGAGGGGCTAAAGCAATTATTCCCACCCTAGCCTAATTGTCTTTCCAAGACTAGATCACGTTTAATTTGGATTTCTAGAAAGAAATGTCCCCAAGAAAATCTCATTTGTCCCAAACCAATTACTGAAGAGTTTAAAAACCTGATTAAAACAAGACCATATAAAGTGATTTAAGACTTCAGAACATCAGGACCGGTCATCAGAGTCCACTCAGGATTTCTGGCTACTCTTGGCAGAGGGAACTTCCAGGGTTGTTATTTTTCCTGCCTTTCCAAGTGCCACCAAAGGATTGATGAAAGGTATAAACCTACATGGACCTGAGAACTGAGAAAAGACCGCAGTAGACACACTTAGCCCAATAAATGAGTGGAAATTCATTTGGAAAGTGAAAAAAGCTGAACTATAAATGCCTAAGAGAGAAATGTGTAAGAAGCAAGCAGTTGTTGCCCTCGTAGCCACGAAGAGCCCCGGCACAGAGGGCACCAGCTGTGACACATAGGTGTGCAGTGTGCTCAGAAGGAGAGGACTCTGGGAAAGACCTGACAGGCATCAGGCCCCCAAGACCACCCCTAAGCCATCTGGTGTTTGTTAGGCCTGCACCGAAATCCTTCACCGGGTAGCACATCCACCCACGCACGCTCGATCTCTTTGTCTCACTGTTAAACTGAATGCAGAGCAGGAGTGGCTAGATAGTTGTGAGAAACCACTACATTTAAGGAGGGGTGGAGGAGAGAAACAGACAGCATAATAAAAAGAAACCCCAAGGAAACCAAAGTAATCTAGAACACAGAAGAAAACTTTTATCCTCACAGAGTTATGAGGCAATAATGCATCTGTGAAAAAGCAGCAGATGCCATGAAAAAATGAGAATTTCCAGAGGATAAAGAACTCTTGGAAATTAAAAATAAAGCATTATTGAAAATTCTCGTAGAATGATTAAGCAATAAATGACTGAAGTACTGTTTGCCTCATTAAACTGTGTTCTTGGTATGAAATAAAAATTGAAAACCTAAATCTGATTTTAAAAATAAGGAAAAACAGTGGTGGAGATTTAGCTCAGTTGTTCTGCCACCTGCCTCGCAAGTGCAAGGCCCTGTGTTTGATCCCCAGTAACAAAAAAAATAAGGAAAAACAGAAAAGGCCTGTTGACATGCCACTGAAGAATTAATCCACTAATTCAACACATGTTCTGTATTAAGATTCCCTGCACAAAAAAAAAAAAAAAAAAATTTGCTGCAGTGAAAATTATGGCCTCATGTGGCATACTTTGCTTCAAAAATATATACTGAGTTTTTAATTATTTCTCTTTTGCATGCCGCATTTGTATTAAATTTGCAGTATATTAGTGTATTAGTTTATTTTATAAGCCAGTGACTTCCATTTTTTATGGTGAAATCACCCGCTACTGCTCAGCCCAGTAACCTGGGGTTACCTTATGTTCTTTCCACTGCTCCATAGCACGGCCTTCACCGAGCCCCGCTCATCATGCCTTGTGCGGTGTCTATGAACCATTTCCCTCGCCAAAGCCATGGCTCACTGCCTTATCCTCTTCCTTTGGTTTCTGCCATGTCACATCTTCACTGCCCCTGTGTCTGCTTTTACCGTCCCCCAAGCTGTCTCCATCCTGCTTCTGAGCAAACATCCATAGAAATCTGATTTTGTCACTTTCATGCAAAGCCTTTGGCCTCTGCACACCTCTCTCTGCCTGGTTTTCCTCACTTCTACCCACCTTTTCTTTTTTCTTTACATGAGAGCATTTCTGCGCCACTTGGAATCCCAGACCTGCTGTACCCCATGCTTCTCCCTCCACCTGCCAGTGCCGGCATATCCTTCAAGCTTTCCTGCCACTCCAAAGAGAATCCTTACTTTTTTCTCCCACAGCTATTTCATTTAAAATTTCTTGAGAAATTGCCTGTCACCCAACTAAACTTAAAGGTCCTAATAGAGTTTGGATAGGATTTTCACCAGGGTGTTTACCCAGATGAAACCCAGCGTAGTTTATGGCACACAGATGCAGTAAACATTTGTTGAATGAATGAATGAATGAAGGGAATTTTAAAGGAACCAACAATAGTTGGAAGATAGAAGAGACTGTATTATAATACATATTTGTAGCTTGTCTTCTAATAAAAAGAGTAAATATATCTCCTGAGGATATTCAAGATGGACCAAACCTCCCTGTAGCCAGTCCCCATGGGGTGACGCTATGATTCCATCCCCCATGTGACAGAGGAGTACAATGTTAAACTGGTCCCCAGTCACAGGAAGCGGGGAGACTAATGCCTTGAGAAGTGGACTGATGATTTATTATTTATCATTGTTGATATTCTACTGCACAGCAGGAATGAGACTAAAAGCAACAAAGAGAAACAAAATAGCAGAAACAGCAGCAGAGGGAGATGTTTTGGAGAAAGACTCTAATGCCTAACTGCACATAAATTTCTCCAAGTGCCCCAGTAATGACATAAAACTAAAAGTCCAGAAACCAGTGAAGGCTTATATTCAAGCTTTTTGTTTTTATTTTGTGCTGTCAGCATGAATCTTATTGTTTCATACTAATCCATGACAAATGAAGATGACCCTACTGAGAGATTCAGGAATGGGAAACCCTCATAACTTTGAAGTTAAAATTGGCCTCAAATCCTGGCCAAAGCTACTTGCTTACCTGCTGTAGCCAACTTAAAATCTCTTGGTCTCCATTTCCTCATCACTAAAGTCGTCAAAATAAAACCTACATCACAAGTTCACTGTGAAGATCAAATAAATCAGTGTTACAAAAAGTTCCTTCCCCTGAGCCTCACACTCAATAAATCATAAATGTTACTACCTCTGTCCCAGCCCCACAGACCACCTCCCTGTGAGAATACACATAGCACAGACGTCCCAAATATCTACTGGTGCCGTTGAAATTTCTTGACATAAAAACATCCACATATCTTCAAGGCCTGATAGTTCTGGGCTCGATCTTAAACTGTCTGCCCATGGGTGTGAAAACTCACATCATCTTGTTCTTCACTGACCAGAATTACATTAGCTCCTGAACCAGAGCTGCACACCTGCTTGTTGTTACTCATCTTTCACTAATCAATCATTTGAGTACTACTGATTTTTAACTGCAAGCTTTATGACAGTGATCTCATATAAAATAATGACTGGCCTTATAACACCATTTATAGACAAGTCTTCTCAGGGTACCAGCATTATCACTAATCAGCCCCATCAATGAACAACCCATGAGTCAATTCCTAGAAAGTCATAATGGGCTCTTTCTGCACATGGCACTGAACTGGTTACACAGATTAAGAATTCTTATGAACAATGCTTGGGACTAGAAGTGTTTGATTTCAGATTTTGAAATGCTATTTACATATCCATAATGAGAGATCTTGGGGAAATGACCCATATCTAAACACAAAATCCATTTATGTTTGGCCTAAGTCTCTTACATACACATAGGCCAAAGATATTTTTATACAGTGTTTTTAGTGCACCTGAATGCATTTTGAACATAACTCACTGCAAGAGGTCAGGTGTAGAATTTTCTGCTTGTGACACCATGTGGGTGAAGTTTCAGATTTTGGATTTAATATTTTTGGATTAGTGATACTCAACCTGTATTCAACAGGCAGTGGCCCTACCAAGAATCTTAACTATTGTTTTGAGCACACTGATGTACAAACAACTGATTTATAGATGGGCTAGTAATTTCAGACCTCCGTGTTCAGTTTTGTTTTTTATAAAATGACCTTCAGGGGACAACTTGAAACAAACATTTTGGAAATATTCACTAACATACATCTCCAAGTTTGCAGCAGATGCGTCCCCTGCAAAAACACACACATAGAAAAACCACTCAGGAGACCTTTTAAAATACGAAAGCATCTAACTCCCTGGCTTCTGAACTGGTGGTCTTCAACTGCTGTTTCTTCCTCCCTTTGGAAGAAAAGTTGCAAGGAAAACTTTTGAAGACAAGGAAGTAGATCATGGTTAAGTGACATTGTCAAAACCTTCTCCCATCTGTCCAGGGCCCAGCTGTGGTTATCAGTTGGAACACCCTCCACTCACCAGGGAGAAGTCAACGCCGAGATGGCTGGAGTCTGTCCTTCCTTGTTCCAAAAGCTTCTCAGAGAGCACACACCAGGCCCGAGTGAAAATCAAGCCAGGTTCCCTACACAAACACCCATGTGCACGTTAGTATACACACCAGCAACCCCTAGAGTCTTAGTTCATCCTCCAAAACCACTGACTTATCTGTCAAGGAATTTCTGTGAATTATTTTAGACAAAGGTGGCAAACTGGTGAGCCATATGTGACTCTGCCTGCATACAGATGAGTTCTGTTGGGTACCGCTAGTACTTGTTATAAAGTTGAGATACAATTTATACAGTAGTATACATAAATACTTACACGTACAGTGGAAATGCACTCATGCTTCACAATGCTTCTGATAAAGTCTAAGAGCCCATACTGAAATATTGTGAGGTTTTGAGGCAGACCTAAATTTCCAACTTGAGAAAGTTGGAAGACACAAAAATTCTGGGCCTCATTCCCTCATGGTAACACTGGGCTGGCCCCACATCATGCCAGCCCTCTTGAGATAAAGCATGTCCCTTACAGGCCACCAGTTTTGCAACACCAAAAGTAGGCATAATTTCAGGGCAACAGCACTTCATTCACATGCAATAACTGATGTCTAAGAAATCAGTGTTTGAATGTTCATATTAGGTCTCATTAACAACAACCACCAAAAAAAACCTGTTGGTAAAATCACGCTGTAAAATGGTATATTCCTGTTAGCCAACAACATACACAGCTAGTACTCTCACTGGTAACTGCTGTTCACAGCAAGGAAGAACAATAAGTGGGGTTGTAGACTCAAGCTCCATAGAAATATTTTTTATCCAACAAATAATTTTTATAAATACACCTTAAGAGCTGTCAGCGCAAAAAAGTACTGGCTGCACTCAAACTTCTGCTGTGAAACAAGAACACTGGAATGAGTTTTTAAGGAAAAGTAATACCTAATAATATCGCCACTGTTATTTAAATAAGGTGTTAATTAGAAAATTGGTTTTGGAAATCAAACTGCAGGTACACAGATTAAAAAATATATCTTCCTCATCATATAGTTGAGATAAAATTTATGCAGCATAAACATTTGCATACACCGCACACATGTATATGTGGAAATGTGTGCACATCTATGCACAAAAAATACATGCATGTACATGTTTATATACATGAGATGTGCATGCTTATGTGCCTAAGCAGTACTCATGTAGACACATGCATCTGTGTATGCATATAGCATGCATGCACAGAATACATATGTACATATTACTCATACCATCAACTTTACATCCTGGTGGTTAGAGAACTAAATTTCTGGTCGTGACCCTCATGATTATAGCTGAAAAAGAAACTGTCCAGGGCCCAGATGTGGTTCCAACTTAGCTCATCAGAGAAGGAAGAACTCTAAACTCAAATTCACATACCATTTTGGATCTTCAGTGGACCTAATGGCCCACTGACTTCTTCAAAAAGAAGTGTTCCCTACAAATAAAGCAACTCCTAATTTCAGGTACAGTGTGTTTCTAGCATTAAAACCTTATGGATAGAACAATACCTTTGCAGCCTAACAAAAAAGTATGTGTCCATCCATGCTGAACACTGAGTATTTTTCTTTGTCTGGGCAGGCATCAGGGAAACTCACAAACTCTTAAATGTTTTCTTATCCCTAAAGTTCATTTAAATGATATCTTTATTGACCCTGATATTAATTTTATTCAAGGCCATCCAATTTAGAACATTTTCTTCAACCAAACTATTTTTACCTATTTCTTATTGACTCAGCTTTGAGAATTTCCCAAATGAACACTTCAGTGCTTGGTCCTTGAGTGGATTCTTTGTAGTAGTTCACACTATCTATCCATGCATGCAACAAAGATGACTACTGGATTCTTGCAACAGAGATCCAAACCCCAAAAGAATATCCATAAAAAATAAAATCAGGTTTTTATCTTGTCGTGCCTTGCTTGTGATGTTGATAGAAATGTAAATCCTAGCAGCCAAAATTGCTACATGGGGCAACATGCTACTGCCTTTTTGTTGTAATAATCACTCCTTTGCTAGTAGTAGGACATTGTGGAGCTGACATGTGACCCGTATGCTGTGGTGCAGGTGTCTGCTTACATTTTGAGCATAAACACTAAGACCAGAAGGCTCTACTAGAAAAAGGAAGTGCTTTCTGTAGAAAAAATACTTTACACATATGAGATACTAACATAAATCCTTAAACCAGTAAAGATGATTGAAAGAATTAAAATTGGTTTTCTCAGATACATAATTTTACTGAGGAAACAGATGTTTGGAGTCATAAAGTAACTACTAAAAGAAAAAAGATGAGGCAATAAGATTACATTCTATAATTCCTTTGGATTTACAGGACTCAAGATCTGCAACATAGTACTAGTTAGTTGGTAAATGGTAAACATAATCATCTTCCAAAGGTACAGAGCAAAAAATATATTCTGGGAGTTTGATGTTTGGAAAGGGGATAATAGTGGTGGGAACTCTTTCTGTTTTTATTTTCCTATCTTGACATGTGGTTACAGTTATGAAACATATGGAATACCATTAGCTCTCATAATGTATACAGCTCATTTCTTATGGAGTCAAGTATGTTTCTGTCTTCCAAGGCATATTGTTGGGGCTTTGACTGTACATTCTTGCATATCCATGCTTAGGATATGCTCATCTACTCTCAGGGCTGCCTCAGTGCCTAAATATGCATAGAGAATCCCTAGCCCTAAAAATGAAGGAACAAAATGAAAAATCATGCTCACTTTAGCTGCTGGAATTACAAAATTTTGAGGGAAACATATTCAAACATTCTCGAGTCCTAATTAATTCTTGTACTTCCAATGCTCTGATACTTTCCTGGATATTTTATCTTAGTGGGAGTGGGAAAAAAACAAAGAGAAACCAGCCTTATTTTCCAGTAGGTTGGTGATCTGGATTTACAAAGCTGAGGTTCACAATGGATGGACTTGGGTTCTTTTTGCCAGGATTGCAGATTCCCAGGTAGCAATGGAGTCTTCTCTCCATGGAATTCCCTGAACTGAAGGTGCTCCTTTGGTATCCATGGAGACTTAGGCTGCTCAGCACCAGATGGGCAAGCTATGTGTAATTAGAGGTTTGGAGATTTTCAGCCACTCTGTACCATATTTACCATTATTGACAGGCATCACACATTATAAGAAATACTCTCAGGCAGCTACACTTCTGTGACAGCAACATAAAATATTTGCACACATTTAAAAACAGAAACCTGAAGACTGCATGGTATCTGTTCACAACAAAATACCTACAATGTGAATGTGGGACATGGAACAATCTTGGGGATAAGGATTCTTCAAAACTACAAGCACAAAGTGTGCACTGACTTTATCCTACCAGTAAAATGATGAACATAGCATGCACAATCAAGGGGATAAGATGGAAGCTGTAACCTGGATTAAATGTTTAGGGTTCAGTAATCCTAAATATTTGCCAAGTTAAAAAGAAAAGGAGGGGATTTATTATAAACATTAGTAAATATTCCCAGTAGCAGCAGCATGAATCTTGAAAAAAGGAAATCAATATTTAGAATCTACATGGACCACATCTTCAAATGGCTTTCTACTATGGAGAGATCAGAAAAACATACTAAGAATAAGAAAATGGGTGACTGTGCAAGTTCAAGGACCCGAATTCAATCCCTGGTACCAAAAAAAAATTTAAAAAAAGAGAGAGAGAGAGAGAATGGGTGAGAAGAGCTTATGACACATGCTGAAAATATCTAGAGCACCTCACCAGAAGTTAATCTGCACATCAGTTTCATTAATTAAAACCCCTATTCTGAAGATGTCAGTGATTTAGATTAATATTTATTAATACCAATTTTAAACTAAGATGAAACTGCCTCTCCTTTGAAAGAATTTAGAGTCTAACAGATGTAAAACAGATGTGTACAAAGTAGAAGTTACTTTGCCAAGTACTGTTTCTTAAATATTGGTCTTGTTTGCCAGATCTACTAAAGGCTTTGTCTGCTTAAAGGATTTGTATAGCCCTCATTAGTTTAAAAAAGAGAAAGAGGAAGGATCACTCTTTGGTTGGTGGAGAACATGAGACCTTAGCCTCATTCATGGTAACTTCCAGGAACTCCCCATGGACTAGTTCAAGGAATTCAGCCTTTTGAAGACATACCAAGAAAGAGGAGGATGAAATGCTCCCGCGTCTTAGGTTTTCTATCCATAATAGTGAAAACTTGCTAGTTTTTAAGTCATTTTAAGAATTTTCCCAATTCTATGCTTCTCGTGGATATGCTCACCTAGTCATGATAGACCATTTATAAATCGTCGCTTCTCACTTCTCATCTCCACATTCTGAAGCTTAAAAATCCCTGGCAGACCAGCTAGCTCACCACACCCCACTGCTGCAAGGGACAGGACAGAATTCTGCACGGGTGGACCCTTCTTCTCAGGGAGGGTTGAGCACGATTCTGAAGCACTGAATTTTTTTAAAATATAGTCCTAGAACGCACCTCATAATGAAGAGCAGCTGGAAAGAGCAGAATAAGTTCCCTAGCCCATATAAATAAATGAAATCCTTGGCCTTAATTTTTTGACTTTTAATAAATAAACATGATTTTTTTTCAGGCTTCCCCATCTGATTTTTTCAGTCTTCCCATTTTTCCCATTGCTCAGTGCATTTAAGTGATAACTACTCTACTTCCTTTGTATAACATTAGGGATGGAGGCTTGGCACTATGCAAAAGAAGCCCTGCCCTCTAAGAGCTTATACTCTGGCTCTCCTTAAGAGTAAAACAAAAAAATCATGGTGGAAATACTTAAATAATGAAAATAAAACAGTGCTGTTAATCAGGTGTCCAGGGTTTTGTGGATGACAAGTGCTCCTCAGAGAAAAGTGGGATTGTGGTGGACAGCACTGTGCCTAGATGAACTTTGGGGTATGCTTCTCTTTCTGCACCCTTCCCAAGTGGGAAGGAACCTGCAGGGCCAAGGAGCAACCCATGCAGGATTCCTGGGCCTCTCCATGGAGACAGAACTAGCACAATTAAAGTGCCTTTGTGTAGAAGGCATAGGTTGCCCATAACCCTGCCTTTGTTAGAGTTTTGGGGGGTTTTTTTTTGGTTGTTTTTTGTTTTGTTTTGTTTTGTTTTGTTTTTTACAGCAAAAGCCTTTTAAAACCCAGTACCGTCAGCCCTCATCATCCACAGACTGCATCAATGAACTGTGAATGGGGAAAAAGTTGCATCTGTACTCAAAATGCCCAGACTTGTTTCTCCTTAGTATTCCCTAAACAAAAAAGAATAATTACTGTATCATAACAGCATGTTAGGTATTACAGGTAATCTAGAGATGTTTTAAAGTATATGAGAATGTGTGTGTTACCTGTGAATATAACACCATTTTCCATAACAAACCTGAGCATCTGAGGACCTTGGTATCCTTGAGAAGTCCTGGAACCAAACCCCAATGGATAGGAAGAGACAACTATGGTTGTGTATACTGAAATGTAGCAAAGAGATAAGGTTAAACTCTTAGTTTTGAAAGTGCGGGACCTAGTCAATTACTGGCCCTGTCCCCTCCCTTTTTGCATTAATTTAGCAGAGGCATTGGGCAGAGTTAATTTTAGCTACCAGATGCTTGTTTGTTTTGATTCATGTTGACTTTTCAATAAATAAAGATCAGATTAGCTCAGATTATGGAAGTCAATAAAGTGGTTTAATGAATGGTTTCAACAGAGAGTCACCACATTATTAGTCATCTGTATCTGTCTGTTGCTAAGCTACATGCTAGGGGACAGAGGCATGGCAGTTTGGGAAGAACCATCTCCGTAGTCCTTCTTCAGTTACCATCATCATCCACCATTGCTCATCCTCCCCAGACCCTTGGGATATTCAGGGAGCACCCTGAAGCCCAGGGAGCAAGAACAGAGAGCTCGGTTCAAGCCTAATTCCGGCTCATCCAGTGACTCTGATAGAGTGACTTAGCCTTGCAGAGTCAAGCAGCCTGCTGTAAAGTAGGCTCAGATACCTGAAAGAGCAGTGTAAACTAAAGCAAGTCATGGATGATGATGATGGTGACGCATTTGAAGAAGAAGAAATAACTGCTGTGGTTGTGAAAAACAGTTCCAGTCCAAATCTGTCTATTACTCACCTGCGCCTCCTACCTTCAGTGCCCTCTGCCATAAGCATGTGATACAATAATAGATGCAGACATGTGAGCAGCTATTATTATAATTAATCATATGGGACCAGTAATTTAAAATGGTACATTACACCTCTTCATTTCTTTTATTAATTTGACATTTATTTTTTTGAAAGCCTGAAAAAACGACAGCATCTGGGAGCTGCTTTATAAAACTCCTCAAAATGTCCCTTCCCAGGAGAAGCAAGTGATCTTTGTATTCATCGCTCTCAAAACAAGGAGAGAAGAAAACTAACATTTATAGAGAATTTGCAAAATGAGCCATTGTAATAGTCTACTCACGCTGCCATAACAAAATGCCATTGACTGGGTGGCTTCAACAGCAGGCATTGGTTTCTCAAGTTCTGGAGGCTGGAAAGTCCAAGACAGGGTGTGAGCACATCCACCTTCTAGCCACACCCCTGCATAGTGGAGAGAGCATGTGCCTGAGTGCCGGTCCACCACACTTCTTATAAGGACATAAATCTCATCATGGGGTGCACAACCCTAACCCCATCCAAACCTAACCCCTCCTGAAGACCCCACTTCCAACGCCATCATATGGGGGATATGACTTCAACACGGGAATTTTGAGGAGCACAAACATTCACCCTGTAACACATATTGAAGGAAAGGTTATTCTAATGGTACAAAGTGTAAATGACCTATGTATCTGTCGGAAAGAAGACAAAAACATATAGCACATTCTTAAATGAACAAGTTGGCTTACAGCAGTTAATGGGGATTGAAATATATGTGACTAAATCCGAAAAACATTTAAAAATAGCATAAAATAAGCTTTAATATGGAAAATTAATACACAAAATAGTGCCTACCTTTTTCATGGATTTGCACACACACATACATCTGTACATATACATTTGTATAAAGTGTAAAGATTCATAGCAAATCATAATAGTGATTTTTTTGGAGGGTATAAAAATAGAAATATGGTACAAAAGAAAAATGGTGGGACTTCTAGTTTATTTTTATTAAAAAAAAAACTGGCTCAAATATAGCATGATTCTTTTAGTGAGTTTTTAGTTAGAGCCCCATATGAATCAGGCCCTCTTTTGTATGCTGGAGAGTTTATGGTGATTAGCCAATTGTAGAGGTTACATCCTGTTGAACAAGACAATTAGAAAATATTAAGGTATGACTATCAAAAATCAAATTAAAATAAGGCCAGGTGAGGGGCTAGCGAGTCACTAAGGGCTGTTAAGTCAGGAAGTTGAGAAGGCTTTATCTGAGTAGTTGAGCAAAAGCTAGAAACATCAGTCCTTGGTGACAGGGACATGGCATTCCCACTTACTATATAATTCCTTGCACTTCTGTTCCAGTTTAATATCTTGCCTCCCCATAAGTGCTTCAGAGTAGAATGAAATTTTTCAAGATGTATCAAAATCCAAATGAACCATTTAGTCAGTAGAATCTTTTGAACCAACAACAAAGGAAGACTGTCTGAAAAAAAACATCTCCTAAAGACTTGATTTTATATCTGAGAAACAACACGATGTTGATCATTTTGTTTAAATGCCAGTTCTCAGTTTTAACAGAATTCCCCTGAAAGAGGGGATTCAGGAAAGATAGTATTGATTCCCAAGGAAACGCAGGTATCACACCTTAGTGGGGAGGGAGAAGATCTTTATGTTCCTCAGAAGACAATGTGTCTTTTTTTTTAATTTGAAAAGGTGCTCCGGAAAAGAAACAAAAACAATTTAAAGAGATGCTCCAGAAAAGAAAAGAAAACCATTAAAAAGAGCTGCCTAAGGAGTTAGAAGTCCTCACCTCACAGTGGCAGGGCAGGCTAGTAGCACCCAGGCCCAGCTCACCCTGAACCCCGGCAGCACTTCTGCCTCATCACCACCACTCACCTGCTTTTTATAAAGCAGAAACCAGGCTAGATGCTTTATCACATTGACAAGTTTTGGAATGTTTATCTCCTATGATGTAGTAAGTGACTGATCAGTTAATCTCTAAGGCTCCTCCAGCTTTATCAGCCTGGTTAGGAAACCAAGAAGCAGAAGGCACAAGAGACTAGAGAAGCAATGATTTCCTCCCTGAGGGGTAAAATAGCAAACAAATATCTGGCTCAGCTCATTTCCCCTTAAGCTCTTTGCCTTTCATGCCCTTTACCTTGCTTAATGTCCTACCTCCTTTGTTTGTTTTATTCCCACTCTACACCCGTGGCAAGGAACTCCTACTGAAGGACAAATATTAATTATAAGCTCCACTTTTGTCCTGAACACAGAGAGCTACAAATTACGTACTGTGAGCCAGAGAAATGGGTTAGGTTATGATTGTATAGCATGCATGACTGGACCGTTCTATTATATATTTTAGATATAATCCATCAGGTTTCTCCGGGAAGGTATGCTAACACATCTGTCTAAGAGAATTTCACAAATTTATTGTTGGGACATCGATCTGTGCTCTAGGTTAAAACATCAGCTCTTTTCTGTCGCTAAGACTGAGTCTATCAGTTTCCAAAGGCTTACGCTCGCCAATACTTTGAGGCCTCCCACCTACTCCACTGTCCCCTACACCAGTTGCAAGCTGCTTTCAAACCAGCGAAAGCTGAATTATGCAGTATTTATTAGAGGAGGTGAAGGCAACCCAAGGTTCTCCTAAACAGATGACCTGCAGTCTTAAGTTTTCCAGCAGGCTTCTCCATGCGCTCTCTGGAGGAAGCAGATGGTCAGAATGGTCAGAAATGACAACTCTATTCAAAACCTTAAATAGACTTTGGGAACAGGTTGATGTAAAATGATACCTGCACATGCACAGCCAAATGTGCTTATGTCAGTGTTTGCTCTCTGGTTTAGCACTGAGCTTTGTACCTAATTTGTTCATCTACTTCCTGAGAGCTGTATATTTAACAAATGCTGTATTTGAAATGTTTCTTTTTCAAAATGCACGGATAAGAGAATGTGTTCCTACTTCTGTCCTCTCCTCTCCATTCCCTCTCAGAGCAAAGTAATTTCCTACTTTGGTATGTTCTGTCACTTGACCTTTAAACTAGACCTTGTGTTTCCAGCAGAGCCCTGGTCCTCCAGTTTCTTCTGGCTCTGCTGATGGACTATCCTGTAACAGGGTGACACTTGTACCAACAGTAGGGATAAGGCCGTCACATGGTGAATGATCTCTACATGAAATGTTGATACATTGACCTATTTCCAACAGCACTGAAGAAATAGAACATTACAGAAACAGTGGGACAATGGCCAAGAAAAGAAAAGGCATCCCTCACCCGCCGCCAGTGCATTAGTGGGCAGAGGAGGAGGCTGGAAGATGTAAATGGGGAAAGAATAATGCACGTTCTAGGTGAATATATTAAATACAGTACTACTATGTGCTGGAAGTAGATGCAACACTCCGTATATATGAAAGGGTGTGTGTTTACTTACTAAATCTCATTAAAGGCTGCCAAAAAAGTATTATTATACATGCTTTCCTGACAAGGAAGCTGAGATTTTTTATTATTAGCACTTTATTTAAGAAAGTACTTCTTTTGGGGGGATTCTGTGTAAAATTTAATTGAATGAAGAGTTTTCAATATATATTATGTCTCTAGCATTATAATAAAATTCTGGGGTTAAAAAGTAACCATTAACTTAAATACTATGGGCAAATATTTGAGAAAATATTAAATATTCATTTCATCAGGTAAAACTTACAATGTCTTAGAAATGGACCTATACTCATGAAACAAGATATTTTAGAATATTGTGATATATAGTTTTTTTAAGTCATTAATTTTATTGGTACATTGTAGGTATACAATATGCTGACATTCATTACTGGGAATTTGTGCCTTTACGTAATATATCTTGGTTCTTATTTTTCCCCATTCCCGTTCTTCCTTCAGCCCCAAAGTACTTCTTAAAAACAAACATATCATCCATGTAAATTAAATAAAGTTCTGACACTTTAGCCTAGTATTCAAATTTCTCTACAGTCTGAGTACAGCCTGCCTTTTTAATCACATTGCTGTATCAAGTGAACTCAATCAGGAAATTGGATATCACTTGAGGTATTTCTAAATAGAGGAATTAAATACAAGAAATTGATTACAAAAGTATTGGGAAAATAAAATATCAGCCCCTCCAGACCTTGCATCATACACAGAATTTAATACAGAATTTAGCATTTTTCAGTGTAAAAGCTAAAACTGTAAAATTTCTAGAAGAAAATAGACGAGTGACTGTTTGCAAATTGAGGATAGACAAAGATTTTTTTATAGATAGAGCCCAAAAAAGCGAGAACTATGCAAAATTTGATACATTGAACTTGATGAAAATTGAAGTCTTTTGCTCCTTGAAGGACATTCAGAAAATGAAAAGTTAGGCCACAGAGAAAATAATTTGCAGTACATACATCTAACAAAGAACTTGTATTTAGAATGTATGATGAACTCTTACAACTCAGTAAGAAGACAGTCTGACCTAAACATGGGTAAAGTCTCCAGGTGACCTTCACTGTGTCATTTTGTGAAGCATTGTGGAATGCCTGGTTCAGCTTTATTTATCGACTGCTTTTTCACTTTACCCACCCCATACAACATATGCACACACCTGTGCTCCTCTATTCAGTAAAAACATGGAATATCAACAAATCAATAAAAGCTAACAATTACTCAGAAAAAAAATGACAAAGACCTTGAACACATACTTCTTAAAATGCACGTGAAAAGAAACTCAACATCATTAGTCATCAGAGAAATACACATTAACACTACAGCCAAATACTGCAGTGCACCTACTAGAATGGTTGAACCTAAAAAGACTGATCCCAAATCTTAACAAGGATGTAGAAGATCTAAAATCCTCACTGCTGCTATGGGATTGAAAAATAGCACAGCCATGCTCATAGTTTAAAGGCAACATCAGCAAGATGGCAAAATAGATGGCCCCAGACCCTCCTTCTCCCATGGAGACACTGACTGACTTAAAGAAAATCACTGGACTTAATTGTCTTCATTTAAAACAATACAGAAAGCAGTTACAAGGTTCCTGCACCCCAGGCAAGCTCTAAGCCAACCACATTGAAGCTCAATAGAAAAATTCATGGTACTTCCCAACCAGAGAACTACTGGAGAAATCTCTCAATTTAGCATTCTTTCTGGGCAAGGAAAAAGAAAAATGGATGTGCAATGTTCTGACTTTTAGGTGGATTGTCTGAGAGACTGGTTTCTATCTTGCCTGAACCTGACAGAACAGGAACAGAGTAACAGGGTGGGGGTCATTGAGAACAAAGGTGAGCAACAGGACTTAGTTGACCATCAGACCCTCAAAGATGGAGCTCTGGTGCCATAGCACCAGAAGGGCCATAGTGATACCAGCGGACACCAGGAAGAGCTCCCAAGAAAAACTGACAGACATCTTCAGTGAGATTACATAGAGAAGCTAGGAAACAACACATCTCAGAAAAGGCATGAGAGGGCTTCACAGTCTCTGTCTTTTTGGTGAACTATATGTGCCTGTGAAACCAGGCTTCAAAGCTCTCAGAAGTGGCTCATATTTCAAGCTCTTACGTTTCAATAGAATATAAACAAGGTATACAGAGAAATAGGGTAACTTTTTCTAATCATAGGACACATTAAACCCTCTAGAAAACAAGCCTAAAGCAATAGGAGATATAAATTATCAAACATAGAATTCAAAGTAACTATCCTTAGGATGTTCATTGAATTAAAGGAAAGAACAAATGACTAAATAAAATCAAAATGAGACTATCAACAAAGAAAAACTATGAAGAAAAAAGCAGAAATTCTAAGAGTTGACTATAACAACTACATTGAAAATTTAACTAGATTCACAGTAGACTTAAGTAGAAGAATCAGTGAACTTGAAAATAAGTTCCTTGAAATTATTCAGTGGAGATGAAACAAGAAAGAATTAAAAAAGTAAAGAAGCCAAAAAACAAAATAAATAAAAAAGCCAAAAGGACTTGTGAGACACCATCAAGTGAACAAAAATATGAATCAGGATCAGAGACCTTCTTTGAAAACAATGGCTGAAAATTTCCCAAATATTAAGGGAAAAAAAATGGACATCCAAATTCAAGAAGCCCAGTGGCTTCTAAATATGATGACCCTAAAGAGACCCACAAGACCCTTCTCTACTGTTGGTGGGAGTGTAGACTGGTGCAACCACCGTGGAAATCAGTATGGAGATACCTCAAAGAACTAGGATTAGAGGGCCTATTTGACCCCACTATTCCCCTGCTGGGTGTATCTTCCCAAAAGAATCATACCACAGTGATATATGTGTACCCATGTTCATAGTGGCACAGTTTGTAATACCTAAAGCTTAGAAACAGCCCAACTGCCCATCAACTGGAGACTGGATAAAGAAAATGTGGTGTGTTTTTTTTTAATAAAATGGAGTACTACTCAGCCATAAAGAATAAGGGGTTAGAGACATTTATAGCTAAATAAATGCACATTGAGGCAATACTCAAGTGAAATAAATAGGACAGGCATGTGTAAATACTAAAAATTGTCAACCCATCATTCTATACCTGCAAATCTGTCCTTCGAAATAAAAAGGGCTTTCCCACATTTAAAAAAAAAAAAAAGCTGAAAGAGTTCATAACCAGGAGGCCTGCCTTCTAAGAAATGCTAACAGAAATCCTTTGAAGTTGAAAAAAAGATCATTAGACAATAACATGAAAATATAAAACTCTTTGGTAAAAATAAACGTACAAACAGAATACCGTAACACTGTATGGTAGTGTATAAATCACTTTTAATTATAGTATAGAATCTGAAAGACAAAACAAAAAACGATAAAATTACATTAATGGATACAAAATATTAAAGGATATAATTTGTAACATCAACAACATAGTGTGGGGGAGATGTAAAAGATTAGAGTCCTTATGTGACTGAAGTTACCAGTTTAAAATAGATTGTTGTAACTACAGCATGTTTTGTGTAAGCTCTATAATTACCACACAGATATACCCTGTAGTGATACACAAAAGAACATGAAAAAGGAATCAAAGCTTCTCACTACAAAAAAAAAAAAGTCAAAACACAAAGAAAGGCAGCAAAATACAGAGAAAATGGATGAAATAGCTATAACACCAAAAATAACAATATGGAAGTAGTAGATGCTTCCCTATCAGTAATTAGTTTAAGTGAAAGTGGATTAAACTCCCAGATAAAAATGATGAACAAAACACAAGAGCCAACTACATGCTGTCTACAAGAGACTCAGTTTAAATTTATGGACACATTTGGGTTAAAGGGAAAGGATGGAAAAGATATTCCATGAAATTGGTAGCCAGGGCTGGGGATGAGTGGCCAGCGCCTGCCTGGCAAGTGTGAGGTCCTGAGTTTGATCCCCTGTACCAAAAAAGGAAGGAAGGGAGGAAGGGAGGGAGGGAGGGAGGGAAGGAGGGAAGGGAGAAAAAGAAATTGGTAACCAAAGAGCAACAAGGTCCAAATTACATCAGACAAAATAGACTTTTCAGTCAAAGAGAGCGACATAAGACCGAAAAGGTCATTTTATAATTATGAAAGGGTCAATTCTCCAGGAAGTTATAATAACTATAAAAACATTTCACCTAATATGAGAACACACACGTCTCTATGAAACAAACATGCACAGAATTGAAGGGAAAAATAGTGTAATGCAATCCTAGTCAGATTTCAGTGCTCTACTCTCAAAAATAGATTTTAAAAAAACAGAAGATCAGTAAAGAATCAGTAGACTTGAACAATGCAATGGACCTACTGTACGTAGCAGACATATGCAGAACATTCCACTCTGCAATAACAGAATACACATTCTCTGGAGAAATCACATACTAGGTCACAAAATAAGTCTTAAATGAAAAAAATTAATTCATGCCAAGTATCTTTTCTGATCACAATGGAATGAATCTGGAAATCAGTAGTAGAAAGAAAACTGAAAATTCTCCCATTTGTGGAAATTAAGTGGTGGATGGATGGCTGTTAGCTTTCTGTTATTGCAACAAAACACCTGAGGTAATCAACTTAAAAAGAGGAACATTTGATTTTGTCTCAGTTTCAGAGGTTTCATTCCATGCTCAAGTGCCTACTTACATTTGAGCACATGGTGTGGCAGGACATCATGTCTGGAGCATGTAGAAAAATCATTCACCTCATGGCTACCAGGACGCAGAGAGAGTGGGAGAGGAGAGGTAGAGTCCCACTGGCCTCTTCAAGGACACCTCCCGTGCTAGAAGAGGTCCATTAGGCTTCAGCTTCTGCCACCTCCCAGTACCACCACACTGGGCGCAAAACCTTCAACACATGGCCCTTCAGGGGACATTGCAGATATAAACCATAGTAATAACCAAGAGATCAAAGAAGAAATCACAAAGCAAGTTAGAGAATAGCTTGAGGCAAATGAAAACATAAAGACAACATACCAACACTTACAGAATACAGCAAAAGAGAAAAGTTTATAGCAGTAATTATGTACATTAAAAAGAAAATTCTCAAACAGATACCTAATTTTACACCTCAGGGAACTAAAGGAGAATACATTAAATTCAAAATTAAAAGAAGGATGGAAATAATAAAGATTAGGACAGAAATCAATATAACAGAACAGAAAAACCGTCAAGAGTTTAAAGCTATAATCTCTTGTAAAGATATAGGCTAAATTGACAAGCTTTTAGCTAGACTAAAAAGAAAGCTCAAATAACTAGTTAGAAATCGAAGAGATATTATACAACTGATGTCACAGAAATAAAGGTATTCCAAGAGACTACTATGAACAATTACATACCAGTGAATTGAGTATGATAGAAGAAATGGATAAATTCAGACATAAAACTTATCAAGATTGAATCACAAAGAAATAGAAAACCTGCACATATCTGCATGATGAAGGAGATTGATTCAGTAATCAGAAGCCTCCAATAATAAAAATCCCAGGTGCATATGGCTTTCCTGGACAATTCTACCAAACATGTAAAGAATTATTCATATTCATGTCTATTATTCTCAGAGTTTTCCACAATATTTCAGAGGAACGTATACTTCCAAACTCATTTATGAGACCAGCATTACCATGGTACCAACACCAGACCAAGATACTACAAAAGAAGAACACTAGGGCCGGGGATTTAGCCCAGTGGTTCCATCGCCTGCCTCGCAAGCGCAAGGACCCGAGTTCGATCCCCGGTACCAAAAAAAAAAAAAAACACAAAAAAAACACTACAAACCAATCTCCTTGATAAATACTCATGCAAAAATCCTTGACTAAAAAAGCTACTAAATCAAATTCAACAGTATTTGAATTATTATTCACCATGACCAAGTGGGACAGATAGCTCTCCAAATAAGGTATACAGATATCCACTGTGCATATGAAAAGATATTGAACACTAATAATTATCAGGGAAATACAAATCAAAATCACAGTGTGATACTGTCCTTCTCACCATTAGGATGACCCAATTTTTTTAAAAAAGCTCCGAAAGTATTATTAGTTATACTACAGAGAAGTTGGGGTTCTTAAGCACTGTTTGTGGGAATGTGAAACAGTGTGCTCACTATGGAAAAAAGTAGAGATTCTTCAAAAAATTAGATTAGGAAATTAAGTAGAACTGCCTTCTTAGACTCCCACTTCTGAGCATACATCCAAAAGAATTGAAATTAGAATCTCAAAGAAATACCTATGCATACCCATATTTATTATTCACAGTAACCAAGAGGTGGAAGCAACGTAAATGTCAATTTGTGGATGAATGGATGAAGAAAATGTGGTATATACAGTGGGACATTATTCAGCCTTAAAAAGACAGGTAATCCTGTCATGTACTACAATATACAAAATGCTAGAAAATATCTTCATCAATAGCCATGGCTCTCCCCTAATGGGGAGGGATAGGTTGCCCCTTGAGGACATTTGGCAATGTCTAAAGATATTTTTTATTGTCGCACCTGGGAAGAAACTGAACTTCTCTCAATGGCTAGAAACCAAGACTGCTGCAAAACTTACTAGTTCACAGGACACCCCCACAACAAAGAATCCTTCAGCCCCCAACAGAAATCATACAGTTGCAAAACCATGACAAACACTTATAAAAAAGCAGCCTGAAGGGTGCACTCAACTGTAAATAGGCACGAGAAAACTTTTAAGGGAAATAGAAATATCAAATATCTTAAAATAGAAATTAGGGCATTCATGGTGGTTGTAGAAACGCATACGTCGGTCACATCCACCAAAGCTTGTGAAAACATGTACTTAAATAAATGCAATGTATTGTAAGTAAATTGTGGTCCATAAAGGTGACATATATAATAAAAGAGATTCAAAAGTAAAAGTTGTTTCAAAACCCACCTTTGGATGAATAGAGAAGGAAAAGGCTGTTGCCCAGCGTCTAGTTGCTGTTGTTTCTTCTCCCCAGCAGAATGAAACCTAGAATGCTTCTCCTTCCGATTCTGGACTTGCCTGAACAGGAAGTGTGATGGTCTCCCTGCTCTGCCTGCCTTCCAGCCTTCTTGGTAAAACATAGGGAAAAGGCTGGCTGGCAAGGAAATATGGAGAGTGTGGTTCTTAGCCTTTTAGGCTCCTGTGAAAAAGAGCCCAAACAAGGCAGAAAGGAGACAAAGTAACTACCGGCCACGTATGCCACATAGCTTATTCTTCTTCATGTACCAAGCTACAGCAAAATGAAACCATTTCACATCCCTTGAAATGTGCTCTGATTGCTCCTCTAGTTGTGCTGCTTCTCCTGAAGGGAATGCCATTTCCCCTGATCTCTACACATTCTGGTACACTCAGATCCTCCCCACTTGCTTACCTGGAGCTTATTTATGACTCCTGTTGGTTACTCAGTTGGAGGTGAAACTTCCCTCACCCTTTTGTTGCCCTAACATTTTATTTATACCTCCCAATTAGCATATGTCACCTTGTATTAAATTTATAGAGATATCTGTCTGATCTTTTACTGTATCAAATTCAGAGTAAAGGCAGAGCTTGCATTTATCCTATCTTTATTTTCCTCAACTGTGCTGTATACCTTCAGATGTTCAATAAATGCCTGTTCAATAAATAGGTGATAAATCGATGAGAGAACAAATGAAGTCTATAGACAATTGTAAATAGGTATATATGGATAAATATGTGCTATCTATATGTCTAAATCCATCTGTTAGCTTTTCCTTTTTCACTCCCTTTTCTTTTTCTTTTACCCATTAAGTTTATTGATACATTTTAGGTATAAAATACAGTTACATTCATCATTGGGATCTTGTATCTTTACATGACATATCTTATTTTTATCCCCATTTCCCTGCTCTCCCTTCACCCCCTCCAACCTTCCCTATTTATAAAAACTTTGTTTCCATTTTTTTTTCCTTTTTTCATATTTTTCTTTTCCCTTCTTTCCTTTCCTTTCCCCTACCCCTCCCACTTCCCCTACTCCTTTAGACCTTTTCTTCCTATTAGAATTGGATACTGAAATTTGAAATTTATGTAGGAGTTCAAAGGACCTAGGATTATTTTTTTTTTTTTGGTACCGGGGATCAGTCTCAGGACCTTGCACTTATGAGGCAGGCAGTGAAACCACTGAGCTAAATCCCTGCCTCAACAAAGGACCTAGGAAAGTAAAAAGAAAAAAAAAACAGTGTTAGAAGACATTTATTACCTAATTTTAAGACTTCCTCTAAAGCTACAGTAATCAAGGCAGTGTTGGCATAAGAAAAGACGTACAGATCAATGGAATAAAACAGAGAATCTAGAAATAGAACCACACATATATGGTCCACTGATTTTTGAAAAATTATTTAACATTAACATTTTATAGAACATAACCTCAACTCAAGAGCAGAGGAAAAGATAGTTTTCAACAAATGGTACTAGAACACCTGGTATCCATACCTAAAAAATTAACCTCAACCCTTTATTTCTATACATAAAAATAACGTGAAAGGATCTATAAACCTAAATATGAAAGACTAAAACTATATAAAATTTAAAGAAATTATAAAGGAAAATGTTCATGAATTTAGAGTAGGCAAGAATTTCCTAGATGCAAAAAACATGATGTATAAAAGAAAAAATTTTGATAAATGAGATTCCATCAAAATTTAGAACTTTAAATGACATCATTAAAATGAAAAGTAGTCCTTAAACAGACCGTATTTATAATACATTTAACCTATGACCAGAATATCTAAAGAACTCTTACAGCTCATTAATAGACAACCCAATTAAAGAGTAGACACACGATAAACAGCCAGTACAGCACAAGGAAAGGTGTGCAACACTAGAATCAGAAAAATACTAATCAGTACAATAAGATCATATTATATACTCATTAGGGAGACGAAGTTAAAAGTTTTAAAAGAACAAATGTCAGCTTACGTGTGAACCAGTTAGAACTTTCTAATACTATTAATGTGAATGTAAAATGATAAAACCATTTTGGAAGACAATATAGAAATTTCTTGTATTACTGTTAAGAACCAACAGTTCTGGGCCAAGGCTGCCCGCCACCCGAGATCCCCGGTTTCAACAGACTTCACCAAAATGCCATCCCAGATGGAACACGCCATGGAAACCATGATGTTTACATTTCACAAATTTACCGGGGACAAAGGCTACTTAACGAAGGAGGACCTGTGAGTACTCATGGAAAAGGAGTTCCCTGGGTTTTTGGAAAATCAAAAAGATACTCTGGCTGTGGACAAAATCATGAAGGACCTGGACCAGTGCCGAGACGGGAAAGTGGGCTTCCAGAGCTTCTTTTCACTAATCTCAGGCCTCACCCTTGGCGTGCAGTGATCATTTTGTAGTGCATATGAAACAGAAGGGAAAGAAGTAGGCAGAATTGAACATTTACTCCTGCCCAGATGAGAGTTCTCCCAAAGGGCCACTTATAGAATCTGCCCCTCAGTTTCCCCTTGTATAAAGATTTCATGAGCAGATCAGGACCCTTAGAAAATGAACAAATAACCATCCAGCTCTCATTGGACAAGCAGAGAAAGGAAAGTTAGTTAAATGCTAGATAAGCTTTTGATTTTTATATTGTTTGCATATTCTTGGCCTCAATAAATAAAGTCTTTTTTTAGTTCCGGAAAAAAAAAAAAAA
>NW_004624853.1:282398-300428 GCF_000247695.1 Heterocephalus glaber | reverse complement strand
GATCCCAATGATGAATGTAACTGTATTTTATACCTAAAATGTACCAATAACCTAATGGAAAAAAAAGCAGCATTCAAAGACATGATCTTCATTGTGACCTTTGCTTTCTCCTCCCAGGTGAACAGGAACCTGCCGTGAGCAGTGATTCTGACATCTCCTTGATTATGGCCATGGAAGTGGGGCTCTCAGATGTGGAACTTTCCACTGACCAAGACTGCGAAGAGGTGAAATCTTGAAATGGTGATGTGGAGGAGAGAGAGAGGAGCCAAGGGGACAGAGGGAGGAGTGCTCCAAGCCTTTCACAGGGCACGCGTGGGTCAGATCACCGGGGAACTCCAGGCACTGTGGTCCAGATGGTAATGAAAAGCAATATCCAAAGTCTCATTAATCAGGATGCAGTTCTCCCATCTCTGCAGCAGTCTGCCGCCTTGGAAGCTGAACGCTGGTTTCCCTTCCATGATCTTACACACATGTGTTTCACAAGCTTGTGGAACAGAGACTGAAAGAAAGCCTTTAGGGTTTCTTAATTTTATAATTTTTCCAGGTCTTACTGTTCTTGTTTTGGGGAAACTGACTTCTTTGTTTGCATTTCTTTTTAAAGACTGTATAATTTACATCTACTCCTCTTTTTCCTCTGGGTCACTCCCACGCTTGGGTAGCGTTCTGTTTAGAGGCACTGGTTCCTATGATCAGTCTGTCTGACATCCCTGAGATTTGTGATTTGGGCTTCTCGGCATGAAGCGTGCATGGCTTTGAGAAGTGCCTCTGCACCTCAAAACAGTGTAAGACCAGCTTTCATTAAGAACCGAAATGCTTTTAAATTCATCTTGAAAAATTCCAAATTCCAGAGCACCTAACTCTGCTATCCTAAATCTGCTGAAGCCATGACTCATTATTTTAAGCTGCATCACACTGGCTTTGATTTGCCAGGCTCTGTGCAGGGCCCACCACTACATGAGGAGGGAGCTCCGGGGAAGGACTTCAGCTCAGTTAGGTCTTGGGATCTGTGGGGGGTTTGTGGCTGAAATTCTGAACTCACAAGTCCCCGCCAAGGCAGGAACACCCATCTCCAGGAGCAGAGTCTGGGACAGCAAGCCTTGGAGACTTTAGAAAAGATGGAATCGTGTTTGAGCCCAGTGGTAAATACAGTGGAGGCTACAGCCGCACCTCGCTTTACCTTAGTTCCTACACCTTAAGTTATACCTCTCCAGACCATGAGGAAGGGTTCAGATGAATCCTTAGCAGGTTGCTTCTCAAGGCTTCCTGCTGAGTGTGTCCAGAAACGAAGAGAGGAATGAGACAGTTGATCAGTCACTTGAACGGAAAAATACAGCATGGGAATTTGCTGAATCGACTTTATCCGACTGAGAGGGGAAAATAGGGAAAAGAAGTATCCAGTGAATACTGAAATCCACCTGTGTTTTTAAACTGTTTATGTCTTTATTCTTGTTTTGATGATGATAGAAACGTGCTATTTTTCCAGGAGGTGATTTTTTAATACATTTAGACTCTCCAGATGCGGGGTTGCCTCGGGCAGGGACCTTGGGCAGAGACCTGTGTCTGACAGTCAGGTGGCTCACCGTAGCATCCCTAAGCGGTTGGCACAGACCATGCCACCACTTGGATTAACCATGAAAGAAAGCTTTTCTCTCGCTGAGCTGTATTTATGTGTTTGATGAGGGCTTTTCCGCCTCATTACACTAATACTCAAACGCGGAGTTTGGTTCCACTGTAAACCCTTGCCGCCTGCTGAAATGTGGCATGTGGGTCACGGGAGGACACTGGCTGCCCTTTTTTTGCCACCCAGAATGATTTCCTGGAATGAAATTCAGTCTCTAAGGATGAGAAGGCAGGCAGGGAGGAGGGGACCGAAGCTACAAACTCAGGAGGCCTCAGTTTCTCCATCTGTAAAGTGAAGGGTTTAGCATGACAATTCCCAGAGCTCCCTCAGACATTAGGCTCACAGATGACCGCTTTGTGAGCGGGATCCACTTTTGCAGATCGCAGCAGACATCATAGCTGGGGGAGGCAGAGCAAAGCCTTTGCGTGCGTCTTGGCACGCCTGCATTGCTGACAATGAAGGTATCCAAGTGATTCCAGCTTTAAGTCCAAGTAGGAGTTGGTTCGTTCTGCCTTGTTTCAAAGCTGCTGTTAAGAGTCTGCAGTCTCTGGATACCTTCAAAGCCTAGTTCTCGGTGTGGAATTCTCAGTCTCAAAAACGTTTATTTTTCTCAGTCAGCTTTAGCCTTTACCGCCTACTTCTCCTTTAGTCAGCTCTGCCCCCAACCAGATGTTGTTATTAAGCCTAATGGAATTAGGATAATTCAACAGCAAATGAAAAATGAATTGTGTTCCATACTCAAAGAGAGAAAATGTCCCTTGAATTGTACTGCCTTCTGTTTGAGGAAAGGTTTTCTGTTAATTTCCGCTCTATGGGATCTTATAGAAGAGGCTTGTCTGAGGCCTGTGGATCTGACCCCATGGAGGTCCCACTGCAAACCCCCTGAGCCTAGGAGATTTTTCCCTTACCAGAGGGTTTTGCTGTGGCCTTGGTAGTTAAAAAAAAATTTAATAGGAAAGTTTCCCTTTCAAAAGAAATGGAAAAAGCCCTTCTCTGTAGCCTTCCTGGCCACCTCCCCCCAAGAGGAGATTCTGTGTGACCTGGGGACCCATTGGTGCACACGTGAGTGTCCAAGGATGTGTAATCCAGGGTTGCACACTGTGTGTCCTTGCACAACATATATTGCAAGGGTCTAAGCCAACACTGTCCAGTAGAAATACAAGGCAAGTCATATATGTCATTTTAAATCTTCTAGCCACATTTTAAGATGTGAAAAGAAACAGGTAACAATTTTAATAATATATTTTATTTAAACTGAATACTCATTTCAGCATGTAGTTGATGTAAAAGTGCTAATGAGATGCATTCCATTCTTTCTTTGTACAAGACTTTCGCACCCCCAGCACATCTCCTTTTGGATATGTGAGCACTAGGTAGACACAAGTCCAGTTGTTACCCATTAGGCAGCACAGGTCTAGAGCTCCGCCAGTCTTCTCCCAAGAACCCCTAGACCTTACAGAAGAAAAAGGCTGAGACTCTAATGACCACCAGAGAGAACCAGACACCACCCAAGTCCCCTAGTGAGAGGGCCAGAGATCCAATTCTTTCGTAATGAATAAAGACTCGAGCAGCCCTTTTTCAAATTTCTACTTGAACCTTCTAAACCACTGCTGTCCACTCTCATTGATTTCTCTGACTTGCTGTCTTTTCAAAAGTCACACAAACCATGCTGATCTGGTGCTGAAACAAAATTCTGCTGACTTCTGTGACAAGCCCTTAGACTGACCTGTGGCACTGCAGGAGCCAGAGAGAGTTCTAGACCAAAGTCATCCGACTTTACCTCAAGCCCTGGTTCTTAAGGCTGGCAGGCCCCTAACCCCATAACTCCAGCTAGAACTCAAGAATTTGGGAAGAAAGACTAAGAAATATTGATGCCAAATACAAGATTCTTGTGTGGTCTTAATAGCCTTTGGGGCTTGTTGAGTGTCAGCCTCCAGCTGGTGAATTACAACCACCTCCAACAGCCAGCATTCTGCTCCCCATCAGCATTGCCTGTCACCCCATGCTGTGGGGAAGAAAAATCATTTGCATTCACTCAGAACACTTTAGGGTCACCTTTAGGAATTGCTGCCTCCTGTGTGGCTAGTCCATTGGAAGAGCTGAGCGCTGATTACTGATAAGTACAGTATTTGAGTATTGATTATTCTCCAGGATTTGGGCACCCCTACAAGGTCAACTGTGCTCATCCAGACAAGGGTGAAGGTAGAGGGTCTAGAGAAGCTAGAACTGTCAAAGTAGCAAAGGCATCTATTTCAACATCTTACGCTCATTCATGCTTATGACTACAGAAGAAGGTCTTTGTCCTTTTTTTTTTAATTTTCATTTTTTAGTTTGCTATTTTCTTTTGTTAGCATTTCTTCATGTGGTGAAGCATCTGTAAATAGTCTCAGGTCTGGGCGTTGTCATAGCAGCAGTCAAATGCCCCCTGGCATTTGCTTCAGTTGCTTGCCTGACATCCCTATGGGGACCACACCTTCAAATCCCAATGATGACAGATAATCCAACACAGTTCTTTGTGAGTTTTAACTTGGGGAGAAAATTCTTAGAGCATGAGAATTTAGTACTATTTCATTGTCCACTGAATATATCTCTGTGACCAAACAGAAAGAAATCTCACTGAATTAAAACTCTTTCAGAAAGGCTGGGATGCAGGCCAGGTGTGGTGGCATATGCCTTTTATCTCAGCACTCAGGCAGCTGAGACAGGAGGACTGACATGAGTTCAAGGCCAGCCTGGGCTACATAGTGAGTTCAAGGTCAACCTAAACCATATAGTGAGATCTTGTCTCAAAAAAAGAAAAGAAAAGAAAAATATCTGGGATATGGAGTCACTCACTTCCTGTATGGATCAAGGGCCCAGTCCTCTGGCACTAGGACTGCTGAGGCAATTTCCAATAGTATTTTTATATTCTTTTACTTGGATCCCTTTCCCAATTTCTGTCCCTTTGTCTTTGACTATCTCTCTCTATACACACACACACACACACACACTTTTCCCATCTTCCTTTCCTCGTTTTGTTTTTTTTTTTCCTTTGCTTGCAAGAACCTCTCCAATAACCTTCAGCACAACAAAAGTGGTGGTTCTGTAACTATAGTTATCCTTATCATGCTTACTACTGTTACTGATATTGTTCTTTTTATTATGTGATAATATCTATACTTTTACTTTTGATGCATAAAGGCAAATTAAGTTCTTTCCTAAGCCAGTCACCTTCATTTTTACTTCTTTTCTTCTAGGTATTGAGAATTAAACTAAGGGCCTTCACACTGAGTCATATCTCTCTTTTGAGGCGGGGCAATATCTAGCTAAATCATTAAATTGCCCAGATTAGGCTCAAACTAGCAATTCTGCCTCAGCCTTCCAGAGTGCTAGGATTACAAGCGTGCACCACCACACCTAGTTTCATTTTTGCTTCCTTTTTCACTGGTTTTAAGCCACCCTATAGCTATTGCCTTTTTTTTTTTTTAGGCTTCATTGCCAGAAGTTTCCTAAGCAAAAAATGGCAAGGTCACAATCCCAAAATGCTGTCTGGATCTTATCTTCCACTGCCAGCACTTGTGCCCACCCAGGTTCTCCAAGTGTCCCCAGGGTCAGGATTTGTACATCCTGTGTCTGGTGGCACTCATCCTGCTGAACATCTCAGCCAGCACAAAGCTTGCTCCTCGTAACAGAGCTGGGAGCCACTTAAAACCAACAAAGAGGGGCCAAGGGACTGTCTTGTAAATGTGGGAGCTGAGGTTCCTTGTGCAGTGCCTTCGTGCTATGGGGGACTGAGGAGACCAGTTGGTGATGCTGTATCAAAGGGGAAGGGGCCGAAGCCCTGCAGGAAGTCGGGACAGAGGCTGCAGGACTCCCAGTCAGGGAGCTGGGTGAAGCAGGGCTCAAACTCTCCATGCTAAACACATAGATAGGCTCCCTGAAGAAGTGCCCATTCCCCAGGTTTAGAACTGATAGGCATTGGGGGGCAGGTTGTTTAAGGAATTAAATGTTATAACACTAATGACTGCAAAAGAGATCTGAGTAGCCTGCAGAGGTAACTTCATTCTGAGAAGCAGGTATGAATTTCTCATTATCATGTAGCTCTTACCCTGCTTTGCTCCATACCTCCCAACCCCAGGCTTTTTGTATTAGAACAGCAGCATTTAAAGACTCATAGATTAATAGGAACATTCTTCTGTTTGGAGCCTTTTGATGGCACTAATTATCCTAGAACTAATGAAATGAACCCAGACACTAGATACGTCCTTAGTTACTGAGCCCTTTAAATGTAGAGCCTTCTTGTTCTACAAAAGCCTATTTAAGGTCAGTCAGGATTCTTTCCCTGTCTCATGTGCTTCGTAATCCAGTAGCTTTTTAAGGAGCCTCAGTGATCAAAGATCTTCTAATCCTGTGCTACTATTGGTGTTTGCACTTACTACAGAGCCATTTGCTTTATAGCCACCTGCTACATATTTATTGATGACAACGTTAAGACAAGAATATATGTCTCTTAAGAGGCCTGTGGGTCTGAATAGAGGGAGAGAAACTTCATGCAGAAGAGAGCTCAACTTGAGTTACACCAAGTCATTACTCAGTGACTATATGGCCCTGGGGAAGCAGGGGATATGTAAGGACCATGTGTGCTGTATAAACCAAAGATTGATCACCATCCAAATGGACACATGTTTCTTCCATTGCCCAGCTGAATTTTCTCCTGATGTTCTCACAAAAACGTGAACATGGGTCTCATGGTTGAATGAAACCATAGGGGGTTTTCTTTTGAAGGCTGTTGATTGACCTTACTAAATCCAGAAATCCCAAATAAACGAACTGTGGCCTTTGTACCACACTATCTTTAAAGTCTAGTAGTTAGTCCCCTTTACCTTCAAAACTTTCAGACAAGTCCAGTGCTTTGTTGAACTCAGAATTTTGTTCTCTTTGAGAATGTGAAGATTTTAAATAGCCAAAGAATTTTCATGTATAAGAGCTAGCTCATTATACTGCATCCTGCTTTTTGAAGAAAATACCAAACTGTTGCCTGTACTGATAGCAGAGCAGTTAAACAATGACCACTAACACGTGGACTTAGCAGTCTGAATTTGCGTTGGCCTCTGTGGTGGTTTGGTAGAAAGTTATTGCATGGTGAACAGCACCCTCTGCTGGAATAATAACATTCTTCCTTCAGCAAATCAATTTTTGACTTGAGTCATCACTTCTTCAACTCATTATTTGCCTTTTATCCTACCATTTCCTGAATAGTTGAGAATTTGGTCTACAGTTATCCAAAGAGGGAAGAATGTCACAAACTCTGAAAAGATGAAGGAGACCTCACAAAAGTGCTTCAGCCCTTTCTTCTTGCAAAATGTTGACATGCACAGTTTGCAAAGATTTCTCGGGCTGAAATATATGTTCTGAGTTGTAAGCGGAGGTCAGCTTCATGTGTAACTTCTCTCAACTTTCTTCTTGTGAAATCGTAAAGGAAGATCAATAAAAGGACTTCTTTCATATGAATGTAAATGGCGTGCAATGCTGATGTGTTTTATACATGTACATAATAAATATATTTACTTCTGCTTTCACATTAGTAATCTGAAATAGTTGTACCATTTTATAATTAGAAAGAGACAGCGGTGGGAGGGGTTGGAAGGGGCTGTTATTTTTATAGTGGAATGTCCCTTATATTTAGAAAATTTGAAGTAATTTTGTATTTGTGAAAAGTTACATTCCATCCATTTCCTTAAAAAAAAAAAAAAAAAAAAAAAGGTATTGTTCTTTAAAATGTTCATGAGCTTGGAGGAAAAATTATTCTAGTTGCCAGGGGAGTCTCCCAACCAGTACATAGGTGACACCAGTTTTATAGACTGCAGGCCACAACCAGAAATTCCCAGTTTTTAAAAATGTGAAAAATAAACCCCACTTATATGAGCCCCTTTTTTTACACCACAGCATTATTTCCCACTGGGAAAAAACAAAGGTCTGCTCAGAATGAATTTACAGTTATAAAATTAGCAGTGATGACATTGCAAATCAACCTCCAGACCTCCCTGGTAATCAGAGGAAAATCCAGTGGCTTCATTTTGTTTTCCTAACATGAATTACATGCTGTTATTATGAAATGAATGATGTCACAGGTGGTATTTTACTTAGCTTCCCCCACAGACTTTCTGGCCAGCCTGCAGGTCATAAATATGATGGCCCCATCTCAGCCTTGCCGGTCACGTCACAGCACTTGGCTCCAATTCATTTGCCATCTGAACCCCCAAGTCACAAAAAAGTTGCTTCCAATGATATTTGCATGGGGAGTTTAGAATTTGGACTTTGGATAGCTCTTGATCGTCGCAATACTGTAGTAGTGATTACCCAGCCATTCTACTCACACATCATTTTCTGTACAAAGTCACGTGCACATTTAAAGAATTAGTTAAGGCAGTACAGTTGTCTGGGGTTTTTTTCCTGTGTAAGTCTTTTTCCTTCTCCATCTCAGGCACCAACCCTAGTCCTTTCAAAGCACTTTATAGCTCTTAAAATACAAAGAAATTTGAAAACACAACCTGTCTTTAAAAGAAATTGTCTTCTATTAGGAGACACAGACATTTTACTTCATTCTGTTTTCTATGTGCCTGGAGAGCATAAACTGTTTTTGTTTCATGCTGGGCTAGCCATGAAATGTTAAGGATGATAGTTGGAAACGTTCGATCATACAACGTGACTATTTTTGTTACATAGAAGACTATCATGTAAATAGTGCAATTGTGTTCTTATGTACTGGTTTAAAAAATATATTGCAACTATAAAGATTTTAACAGAAGGATTGTGAATTCCAGGAAATTTCATTGCAAAATTTTGTTTGGTTTTGTTTTGTAATAAAAAGGAGCCAAATGCTTGTGTTTCTGTCATCCATGTCCCCTAACCCTGTCACCTGTTCTTGACTTCCAAAGTGGCAGTATGTACAGATTTCAAAATATCAGTGTTTGCTGCTAAATTATGATTATGATTATGCCTTGTTTTGCTCAGATAAGTCAACTGCCAGGCACCAGACCCCAGCTTAGCTCTGCCATTCTACATGAATTGATTAAAGCGATTATGAACAAGAATGGCTGCTAAATTAGGTTCTGTCTCAGGCAGGTTTATGCAAGTAAACAGGGCTATACCATGAGCCCCACCAGGTGGGCTGGAGTGGCCAAGTCCTTTTTTATATCTACTTGTACATTTCTAAAGATTTTTTTATTATTATTTTTACAGTGCTGGGAATGAACCCAGGGCCTCACCCATGCTAGCCAAATGCTCTACCACTGAGCTACCCCCCACCAGCATTTCTAAAGAATATTAAACAAGTTCTTTAGAATTAGCAAGGGATTCTTGCAGGAAATTTAAAAAACATGGGGATGCCAGCCTGAGAATATGCACCAGGGAAGATGAAAAAGTTGAGGGGTGTCCCTTTCATTGGGAACCCCCACTGGAAATTGAGAGGCTCCCCACATGGCTTCGATCCCTGTGCCTGGCACACCCAAGACCACTGACATACCCCTAGAGCAGACAGCGTTAGACAGTAAGTACTGGCCAGCCTGTGGCTAGACACTTCCACCTACCAAGCTCCACTCCAGGAGCTGTGGATCCCAAAGGCCCAGTAGAAAAAACTTACACACTTAAGGGCTGTGGGTTCAGAAAGCACAACTGCCCTAGGACCTTTGCTCTGGCCCAGTCTAGGCTTAATTTGTCGGTAGGAAGGGAGATCTAAAGAGATATTAGGACTGCAGTGATTGTGCCACGTTGGAAGTTACTTTGAACTTTGCTCATCATTGCCCAGACACATTGTCAGCAGTAGGGCCAATGCCCGAGTGTATGAAGCTAGACACCATCATTCCTGACTCCAACTCCATAGTCTTTGCAATAGCCCAGAGGTTCCTGTGGGACAGAACTGGGATAAGTTTGAAAGTACAGCACAGAGTCCCAAGGTCACCTAAGTTGAGGTAAGGCTGTGCACAGCACGTTAGCTGTTAAACAGTTGGGAGAAGATCTTCATAGAGTCTCCAATTTAACTTTGCATAACAGCTTTCCCCCATAGCAGATGGACAATAGAAGCCTGTTTTTCAAGTGTTTAAATTTTTCAGCACTGCACTGGACAAGACCAGTTATGTGGAACGTGTTGGTGTTCAAACTGGAGAAAACCTGTTGCTCCTGCCCACTTCTCAGACCCTTCTCTCTCCCTGCTCCCAGTCCACTAGGGAAAGTCAACAGGGACACAGTTTGCACTATCAGCCTGAGGCCTGCTTCACCGGGAATGAGAATGTCCAGGGGACAGTCACTGCTGCCAGGGCACACATGTGCCAGGGGTCCCTGGGCAACAATGTGCCATACTACCTTGCTCTTCCCAGGGAAACGGAGACCCTGCCCCACATGGAAACTGCACTTTGTGACTTTTGTTTGGAGAAAAACAAATGGAATGGAAAGTTTAAGGCTCCCCAGAGCTTTGTCGTGAGCCATCCAGGCCAGCTTTGACGTGTGACTCTTATTCCATTAATCCCCAGGTTTTGTGGGAAATGAATGAACTAAGCTACTCTCCAAAGGCACAAAAGTGTGTGTAGTTATTTTCTAAGTCTCATATTTCTCTGAAACCTATGCTAGTGTCCTCATTTTCTTGCCTTCGTTGAGTAATCCACTGCACTAGATTGAGGGAAGGTGCAGGGAGGAAATGGGGTAAGGGAGAATATGAGTTCTCTTTGCTCTAATGGCAGTTACTTCCATAGAACAGGGCCAATTGATGAGAAATTCAGGCGACTGAGAGGCTTCGTGTTTATGAGTGCTTTTAAAACAACAGTCCCATCATTGTGAGTGATCCAACCATAGAAATTCTTTCACCTCTTACTTGGTCATATATTCTGGTGTAGTGTCTCTCTCAAGACTCGCAGTGATTCTTCTTTCTTGGCTATGACAAGAATAAGGGGCAGTAACCTTCCCATCATGCCATCAAAGACCAGGGTCCCTCTGCACACCATGATTATCTTTCCCCTCCTGGTTTCCATCACAGCACAACCAAGATGCCAAGCAAAGTCTTCTACCAGTAGGACCCTGTGTTTGTTGGCACACAGAGAGGTAAAAATTACCTCCCAATCTCTTCTATTGTGGAAGACATCCCCACCCTCTCCCTGTGGAAACATCCAGAAGGTCTGATCATCATCAGGACCTCAACCCCAGCACCCCCTCTGTGCCTCCTTCAAACATTCCTGCCTTTTTTCTTCTTAAGGATCATATATTAAATAGTCAAAGGGGAGACCAGAGCCAGCTTCCATTGGCGGCCAGCTGCACTTGGTTGCTATGAGAGCTGTATACACAACACAGCTGTCACTGATATTACAGATCCAACAGGAGCCCAGGACCTCAAATAATAATAATTCAAGACTTAGAAATGGTATCCATATCTATAAATAAATGTGCAAGCAGAGCGGTGAATTATAGAATGGAAGAACATAATAGAGTTAGTCCTGAGAATAAGATTACCTCAGTCTAGGCCAGAACCTGATGTTTTTACACCAGCAAAATTCTCAATAAGTCTAAGTCCAGGAGACTTTTCCCTGGGATTGAATTATAATACCCAGATCTGAACATATCTAATGCACAGGGCTTCATTTATGATAAGAGAATTTAAAGGTAGCTCATTTGTCTCTTATCAGTTTCTCTCTGCCAGTTTTTAATTCCCTCTGTTTGAAACAAGGTGAAGGAGAAAAGGGAGGACGTTTATTAGGAAAAGGAGCGGGGCTAACACTGGATTTCCTGACCCCGTTGCCAGAGTTCTTTGGGCAATGCCATGCTACTTCCTTAAATAGGCAGACATTTGTCTGCTCAAAAATACCAAGAAAGGAAAGCAAGAAAAACTGAAAGCTGCCATTTGTTATATTGATAAGATTATTGTATAGTCCTGAAACACTTCCTGAACAGAAACAATTCTAATTTAGAAAAACAGGGTGGATGTAATCATAGTACATAAGCAAGGACACATACAAAGGTACACACACACACCCTACCCATAAGGTGAGTCCCCGCGAATGCTAATTTTAACTATGCAAGAAAACTCACTGCCTTAAGATCCCCATTGTGTTGTTACCCTCTAGACTCCACCTTCAAAATATAACTAGTCTTATACTTTTCAAACTGGCTCACAGTCCTCCCTTCTTATAGCTCCTGACATGGCAGGAAGTTGAGAGGGAGGACTTTTCTTTTCAATTACGGAGCGTGCGACCCCCAAACTACAAAGCGGCTAAAAATAGAGGACAAGATATTTAAAACCTTTCTATCTAGGAGGGACCCAACATGGCTGACAAGAGGAGTCGCTGCAGTGGAGAAACCAGGAAGTATGCGCTGAGAAGGAAGGTGTGTGGACAGTGGGAGAGGGACTTTCATGGTGAAACAGAAAATCAACAAGGAAAGCTGATACACAGATCAAGTCAAACAACAGGACAATGTGAAAAAGGAACTGGCACAGCAGTGACAGCTCAGCCTGCCCCTGCTTCCAGCTCCACTGGGGAACCGCCATCTTAGATAGTGAGGGGAAAAATCTGAGGGAAAGTCCAGTGCTGCAGAGACCAGATACCTGGGACAGAGTCTGTGTCCACCAGCCTCACACACAGCCCGCCCCCCCCGCCCCCCCCGCCCAGACTCTGGGGAAGGCAGAATTCCTGTGTTCTCTGCTGCAGCACAGACTGTAGACTATGGGGACCCCGCCCCCCGCCCCCAGAGAGAGGCTATGCAGGCAGAGGGCATCCTCGCTGAGTGGGAGCAGCCCACGAACCTGCCAGAGGTCGATACAGCCAGCCTGTTCCCTGGAGCACACAGACAGTGAGGACCTGGTTACATGCTAGCCACTGCGGTGGCCCAGGCTTCCTGGCAAAGTGGTTACATGTGAATTACATTAATTCTCTTGTTGGAGTGTTTAAACTGAGTTCCCATCAGATATCTTCTGAGTTTTAGACTTTGTGCTGTGTTGTTTTGTTTGGTTGTCGTTTGTATGTGGAAAGGGTTGCTTGTTTACTTGGTTTTGCTTATTTTTCTTCTATTTCTTTTTGAATTAGTTGGTTTATAGGTTCTCTCTCTCTTCTCATCTTCCTGTCTAGTTTCTTCATCTCAAATTCCACAGCAATTCTATTTAATTCTTTTTCAGAAAGAAAATTAACAGCACATTAACTCCTTTCTAATTTGCCATATATTTTGCATTGTCTCTCTCACTCCTGCTTTCTCCTGTATCCACCCCACAATCCTCTACATTACTTTGACTGTTCAGTATCTTACCTAGCCCCCCCCCACTCCTACACTTTTTTTTTTTTTTTGCCTTTTCCTCTATTGCTATTTTTAAAATATTTTTATTTTATTCTTTTTGGTGGGGTTTAGAGTCCAGTTACCCATTTTCTTGTCCCTCTCTTGTTTTATTTGTTTGATTACAGCCTGTCTTCTCCATGTCTCTGTGTGACTGCCTCTCTCTCCCCTCTCTCTTTTTCAATTAGTTTCCTTATTATCTTATCTGTTCTTCTCTAGTTTAATCTTTACTCCTTATTATTTATCCTTTTCTTTGATGGTTTTCTCTGTCACTGTTATCTAATACTATTAATTTTCTTTTATTCCTTAATAGAATCACCCATATCAATTTATTACCTTCTTCCCTTCTTCCATTGTTTGATTTTTTCAAAGTCTATTTTTTTCACATCCCCATGCCTATACTAGTATACTCATTTACTCCTATGAATCTATAGATCATTAACAATCTTACTGCACTACTCAACACTGTTCTATTGTGAATGGAGATAAAACTGATCTATTGAGTAATTACTGTATATAAATATCTGGTTTGTCTTAGTTTGAACTATGGCTGTAGATCTCATTCCTATGGTTAAAGGTGGTACAGTTTTAGTTATTATAATCTATTATTATCCAGTCTGATTTTACTACTTTAGCTAAGGTGACAATTGTTGCCATCAATTGATCTTCTCTGTATGCCAATATCTAGATTGTCTGAGGATCAACAACAATAATATAATCCATTACCAAAGAACTGAGTACTAGGCCAAACAGATGATAATCTCCCCCCTTCCTAATAAATGGAGGTGATAGGGCCAGATACAAAGGCCAATCACTAGCTATGCCTCAAGGACATCTCTGAAAAGTAGTCATTGTCTCAAGATTTCTTGATACTAGCAGTAAAGCTACCACCATAAGCAATTTTCAAGACTCAATACAGAAATAAATGAAAATATTGAAAATGAGAGAATATGGAAACAAAATGACCCCAAAAGCTCAAAACTCCCACAAAGCAAATCCAAGGGGCATTGTGGGTGGGGAGGAATCAAAAGCCACATGGCCAAAGTATCTGAAATGGTAGCAGTAAAAGTAACAAAATAGATGAATAAGATGCTTGGCAAATTCAAAATAGAGATGACTGCAGAGATAATTGAAGAGATGATGACCATAACTAAACAAATGATTATTAAGTCCAAAGAAGATACTGATTTTTAAAAATAGAGGAGCTAAAAACACACATGCAAACCATCAATGTCCAACATAGAAAAGAACTGGAGTCCATAAAACAGTCTCAAACAGAAATCCAAAAGATTAAAAACATTGAAAGATTGAAAGATTGAAAGAACATATGGCAGAAATGACCAATGTGAGGACAGAATATCAGACCTGGAGGACAAGCCTGTGGTTGATGATCACCTATTGAGAGATACCTTAAAAATAGCAAGGGACCATGACAAATCCATCCAGCAGCTGCTAGATAACACAAAGAAGACTAATTTGAGATTAATTGGAACCATGAAAAAAAATCAGAAGATACCACAAAGGTCATTAAAGAAAACCTGTAATAGCAGAAAACATTCCAAGCATGGAAAAAATAATTCAACAAAGATAGATGAGACATATAGAATCCCAAAAGGCCATGTTCATAAAAGAAGTACACTCACACATATAATAGCCAGGATTCCGGAAATTCAACACATGAATAGAATCTTAATAGGTGTTCAAGAAAATAAACAAATCACATATAAATGGAAACCCATCAGAATTATAGCAGAATTCTTAACACAAGCCCTAGAGTCAAGGAGAGCTTGGAGAAAAGTGTTTGAAGCCCTAAAACAACTTCCAACCCAGACTGATGCAGCCTGAAAAATCATTTTTCAAAATTAATGAAGAACTAAGATACTCTCATGGTACAGAGCTCCTAAAGAAATTTATGAATACAAAACCAGCACTGCAAAAATTTTTCAAGGATATCCTAAAAAGAGAAAATAAAGATAACAATGTCAAAAAGGCCAAAGGAATGAATTCACCAAGCAAGGTGAGCAATTAAATGAAAGAGAAAGAAAGGGAATGAACAGTAGAAAATACAATGACAAGGATAAGTCAGTACCTAACAGTTATCATCATCAATGTAAATGGTCTCAACTCACTACTCAAAAGACACAGATTAGCAGACTGGAAAAAGAAACAAGATCCAACAATACACTGCATAGAAATAGATTTAACCTAAAAAAAGAAATTCATAGATTGAAAGTCAAAAAGGTTGCAAAACTGGGCTGGGGATTTAGCTCAGTGGTTTAGCTGCCTGCTGTATAAGTGTAAGGACCCGAGTTCCATCCCCCGTACCAAAAAACAAGGATGCAAATTAATTACTCCATTGCAACAGAAACTTGGAAAAAAGCAGAAGGAGCTATTGTAATTGCAGACAAAGTGGATTTCAAGGCATGACTGCATAGAAGAAATAAAGAAGGACACTACCTACTAGTTAAGGAAATGATTCAAGAGGAAGAGATATCATACCAAACATCACCAAACATAACTTCATAAAACAAACACTAATAGACATGAAAAATCAGATAAATACCAATATAATTATAATGGATAACCTCAATACCCTGTCACAAACAGATCAACCAGACAAAAAAAAATCAAAGAAATATCAGAGTTGAACCAAATTTTGAACAAATGGATTTAATAGATATCTATAGATTGTTTCACTCAACAATAGAATACATATTCTTCTCTGCAGCACATGGGACTTTCTCCAAAACTGACCTCATACTACCCAGAAGAACATGCTTAAGAAAATGCAAAGGAATTGAAATTATTCCATGCTTATTATCAGATCATACTGCAATGAAACTAGAAATCACTTGCAAAAAAAAACACAATAGAAACTAGGTAAACACATAAGTATTAAGTAATACCCTTTGAATAATCAATTGGTCACAGAGGAAATTAAAGAAGAAATTAGACATTACTTACAATCAAATGATAATTACAGTACAACATTCCAGAACCTATGAGAAGCAATGAAAGCAGACCTCAGAGGAAAATTTATAGCATTAAATTTCCACATCAGAAACACAGAACAAGCTAAAATAAATAACCTAATGAAATACCTCAAGGTTCTAGAAAAGCAATAATCAAGACCCAAAGCTAGTACAAGAAAGGAAATTATAAAGATTAGAGGAGAGATTAATGCAATTGAGACTAAAAAATCAATTGAAGAGTTGGTTCTTTGAAAGATTAAACAAAATAGACAAACCCTTAGCTGATCTTAACAAAACAAGGAAAAAAAAAAAAGACTCAAATCCATACAACAGAAATGAAAAAGGTGAAATTACAACAGTATCTGCCAAAATCCAAGACAGCATTAAGTAACTACTTTGATAACCTGTAACTCTACTAAAATGGAAAATTTAGAAGAAATGGACAAATTCCTAGATACATATGAATTACCAAAACTGAATCAAGAAGATATAAAAATCTTCAATAATCCAAATCAGCCAGTGAAATTGAAGAAGGAATTTTTTAAAATCTGCCAACTAAGAGAAGCCCAGGTCCTGATGGATTCATTGCCACATTCTACAAGAACTTTAGAGAAAATCTAATACCAATAGTTCTCAAACTCTTTAATGAAACTGATAGGAAAGCATTATTGCCAAAGTCGTTCCTGTAAGCAAGCATTACTCTGATTTCAAAACCAGAAAATAACAAATAAAGAGAATTGCAGACCAATCTCTTTAATGAACATAGATGCAAAAATCCTCAATAAGATATTGGCAAACAGAATCCACAAACCATCAAAAAGATTATACACCATGAAAAAGTAGGATTCATTCATGGGATTCAGGGATGATTCAACACAGGTAAATCAATAAATGTAATACACAACATAAACAGAAACAAGGGGAAAAAAAACCATGATCATCTCAATAGATGCAGCAAAAGCATTTGACAAAATCCAACATCCATTCATGATAAAAAAAAAAATCCAAAGAAAATAGGAATAGATGGTCTTTATCTCAATCTGATTAAAGGCATCTATGACAAACCAACAGCCAACATCATACTAATGAGAGAAAAGCTAAAAGCTCCCACTCTAAAATGTGGAACAAGACAAGGTTGCCCACCATCACAATTCCTGTTCAAGATAGCTCTAGAAACATTAGCCAGAGCAATTAGACAAGACAAAGATATAAATGGAATATGGATAAGAAAGAAAGAAGTTGATTGGTAAGTGCACACAGATCCCGGGGAGCAGCTGTGTGGACCAGACTGGCTCAGCTGCAGGTGGATCCCAGCCAGAGCTCTCCCTGACCCCAGAGGCTTGGGCACACCTGGCCAAGTTAAAGGCCCACCCAGAAAAGTACTGCACAGGCACAAAAGCTTCAGCCAGGGGCCTAATATACCATCCACCATAGCCAAGGGGATTCCTGGAAAAGAGCTACACAGGTGCACAAGCAACAGCCAGAGGCTCACTCTGATATCATTGATAAGTGTGTGGAGACCCCAGCCAGAAGCTTGTGCAGAAAACAGGAACTGGGGTGCACAGCCCCCAACCAAAGGCTCTCCCAGACAACAGCTACATAGGGGCCCAAGCAAGAGGCACACCTAGATACCAACCCAAGTGTGCACAGGCCCCAGCCAGATGCCTACCCAGACAATGGGTCAGCTCAGGGATCCAGAAGGCCACCTTTCTGAACCCAGGAATTGGTGTACTGGTGAGCAGCAGAGTAAAGGCTGCTCAGTGGCTTGCTGGGAATTGAAGACCACTGGGTAAGCAAAAAGTCATCTCAACAAAGGCACAGCGGGCTGCATCTGTTGAAATGAGAAGACACTGAAATAACTCTCAAAAGCAGACTTCCAGATCATCTAAGGCAACCCCAAAGAAAAATGAGATGGAACAATCTGATACTTAACCACCTGGACTTCCAGAACTGGCAAGGAAAGAGGACCTGGAAAAAATGAAATCAGAAATAATTTCTCAGATAACAGCAGAGATTGTGCTCACAGTACAAGACGTGATTAATAAATCTAGAGCAGACACAGATTTAAAAAAATAGAAGAGCTGAGAAACACGATGGAATCCCAACATAGGAAACAAATGGAATCCATAAAACAGATACAAACAGATTTCC
>NW_004624853.1:229157-250085 GCF_000247695.1 Heterocephalus glaber | reverse complement strand
ATCAGTTCTATGTAGACAAGTCCTTTGATAATGCACACTTGAAAGTATGAAGATCATAACATTGAATGCACCAGAAAGTGCTTAAAGAAATCAGAATTATAAAATACTTCTAAAAAGCTAAGGAAATACTATTTAAGAGTATTGAAGGTCAGGGATTTAGCTCTGTGGCACGCGCCTGCCTTGCAAGTGCAAGGTCCTGAGTTTGATCCCCAGTACCAGGAAAAAAAAAGTATTATTGAGATTTATAGGACATGAGAGACATAATGTCTTGAACTTTACAGAATGATTTTGTTCAATGATTAAGTTCAGGTGCTGCTGTACTATTTACTTTTTTGCAGCTAATATCACTGGAGTATGTTCCCTTTGTATATATCAGTACCACATAATATTACAGCTGATTTTTAATTCATTAATCTAGTTGTTCTGTGCCAGACTCCTCCTCTGTAAAAATAAATACTTTTTCTGTTTATCATTTAAAAAATAAATAAATAAATAAATAATTAAAAAAATAAAGAACAAATTAACCCCTCTCAAATAAAAGACCCAATAAGAAAATGGATAACCGAAATGAATAGACACTTTTCAGAAGTAGTACAAACAGCCAATAAACACATGAAAAAATGTTCAACATCACTGGTCATTAGAGAAATGCAAATTAAAACTACATTGAGTTTCCTCTTATCTCACAAAGAATGGCTATCATCAAAAAATCAAATAATAAAAAATGCTGGTGAGAATGTAGGGGAAAAGGAACTCCCCTGCACTGTTGGTGGGGATGTGAACTAAGATAACCACAATGAAAACCAGTGTGGCAATTACTCAAAAAATTATAAATAGGCATTCTATTTGATCCAGCTATCCCCCTTCTAGGTGTCTTCCCAAAAGAGTTAAAATCATCTTTTTACAGGCATACATGCATATCCATGTTTACAGCAGAACAATTTATAACAGATAAATTTGGAAACAACATATATGTTCATCAACAGATGAATGGATAAAGAAAATGTGGTATTTATACACAAAGGAGTATTACTCTGCTATAATGAAAGATAAACTTGAGGCATTCACAGTCAAATGAATGCAACTTGAGAATGTTAAATAAGTCAGACATACAAGTTTAGATATCTCATGGTTTCTCTTATGAGGAAAAAAATATATACAGAGAGAAATATTAGATAGATATATGTGAAGCAGGGAGAAGTTTAAATAACTACCCGTACTGTGTTATCTATTCTGTTGTTTCAAAAATATTTTAAAGTACATGTTAATTTGTTCCATTTATACTACTAGTTTCTTTTGTACATTAAAAAGAAAGTTTTGTCATTTTATTCATTTCTTCTAGGAGAGACTCTTTTTTGTCTATGACTTGTACTCCGAGTACAGTTTAGCCATTCTTTTATGATCATGATACATAGTATTTTTAGAAAGAAAGAAAAAGTATTCAACATCACTGGCCATTCAATAAATGCAAATTAAAACAGATAGTCCATCTTAATCCAGAAAGAATGGCTATCACACCAAGAAATCAACCAATAACAAAAGCTAGAGAGGTTGTAGGGAAAAAGGAACTCTTCTTCATTGTTGTTGGGCATAAAAACTGGTTCAACTACTATGGAAATTAGTAGAGAGATTTCTCAAAAAATTAGAAATAGAAATTCCATTTTACCCAGCTACTTCCCTTCTAGGTACCTTCTCAAAAGAATTAAAGACATCATACCAAAAGGATGTATGCATACCCATGTTTACAGCAACAGTTCATAATAGCTCAATCTTGGAAGCAAACTATGTGCCCATCAACAAATGAATGGATAAAGAAAATGTGATATTTATACACTAATGGAGTACTACTCTCCCATAAAGGGTAAACTGAGTCATTTATAGGTAAATAGATGCACCCTGAGACCATAATGTTAATTGAAGTAAATCAGACACACAAGCTTAAATATCACATGGTTTCTCTTACAGGAGAAAATCAATGTGTAAATAAATGCAAACTTAAAAACAGGAAAAAAAGAGAAAAAAATTATAATCTATTATGTATATATTTTGAATTAGTATAATCAAAATTTAGTACAGTGTATGTATGTTGATTTAGTATAATTGTCTTGGGGTTTTATATAGTTTTTTGGCCTGTTAGTCTGGCTGCTAATTTGTATTTGTGATAATTAACTTGATAAGGACTTATAAAATAAATGAATCTGATTTTGACAAAAAAATTTTTTAAAACAAAGGATATGGAGGGAAAAGAGAAAAAGAATTGAGATATGTTGTGTACATGCACCAATTCCCCACAGTGAATGTATCATGCACTGCAAACATGTACTAGCAAAATGTAATTCCCACTCACAAGGGGCTTTTTTAATGTCTTTCAGGAAAACAAGGACAGAAAACATTTCCTCACCTTGAGAAAATGGATTGATGAAACTATAGTTTACATTTTACTTAATTTACTTATTTGACATAATGCTTGATTCTAGTTAGTATAGTTAATCAATAAAAGGGAATAAAAAGCATAGAAATTAGAAAGAAAAAAGTTAACTATCTCTTTGTGAATGACATGACTACATAGAAAATCCCTTAGACTCTAAAAAAATAAAGTGCATTCATCAGTGTCACAAGGTGTATGATCAACATATAGAAATTAGTGTGTTCCTATACATTAAAATGGACATTGAAATTAAAATACAAGGTCATTTTCAACCACTTAAAAATGCGTAAGTGCAAATATGGCAAAACATGTACAGGATTTATAGACAGTACTATAAAGTACAACTTTTACACTATGAAAAAACCTATCACAGGATGAAAAACAGCAGCAAAACTGGAGAAAATACTCGCAAATGACATCCAACAAAGGACTAACATAAGCAAACCCCTTAAAACTCAGCAACTTGAATATGTGAGGTGCTCTGTTTCAAAGTCACAGTGAGACTCAGGCTGATGGAAGCTTCACTGTAGTCCCGCTTTCTGGAAGACACAACATCCTTAGAAGAGCAGCTGTTGGGGAAGGTTACGTGCCCCCTCTGAAATACTTCACCCCATTTGACTTGACTCACAGCCCATTGGTTACCTCTTGTAATAAGAACTCAATTGCAAGGCAACCAGGAAAGTGTGAGTACATGGACACTTGCTTAGCCATAAATGTCTATACCACGGGCTCTAAAAAATACCCACAAAGAAAAAAATTAGAAAGGCCTATAAGAAAAATGAAAAGAAAAGAAACTGAACTAATAAGGAGGAATATTACAGCACACTTTCTCTGTGATGGAGGTAAAAAAATAATAATAATTCTGAGCCTGACGTTGTTTCATTAGGGAATAATTCATCCAAATCTAAATTCTTGATTCCCAGTCACTTCAGTTCAAATCCATTTGACCACTTGGAGTGAAAGAATGGAAGAGGTAAATATGGTTATAAGATCCCTTTGAATCTGAAAGCAAGACCCACAAAAAATAGGGCATAGGATGGGGATTTGAGCATGGCCGACACAGTACTGGGGGTTGGAGGATTATTGCACAACAGACAGGGGCAAGCTATAGAAAAAGTAACAAGCACATTTTGGAAGTTTTGCCAAAGACACCAAGCAGGAGATGGAAGGAGTATGAAAAGCAAGAAGGGGATTGTAGCAGAAGCCTTAAATTGTATGATGAAGACATACTTATTTTACATAATTGCTCAAAGTTGTTGTAGTTCTCCCGATGACAGCAAGAATCATTACCCATCACCATCTTAGCTCAGGTACATGGCCCTGAAAGTGTGAAAGGCCAAGGAAGAGGTTTCTCGACATTTACATGTTTCTGTAATGGGAGCTAAAATCTCACAAGTAAAACCACCAATATTTATTTACAAATAAAAATATAAGATTACACAAAATACTACAGCAAAGAGCTATTACATCAAAGCATCTCTTATGAATGCCCTGACCTACAGCATGCAAAAAAACTTTTGTATTCATTGTCTCATTTGATCCTCATAACAATCCAGGAAGTAGTTAAGGAGGTATATTTGTTGGTTAGTTTATCTTATGTTTAGCCTGTGCTATTCCAGAAAGGATGTAAGAGCATTTAAAGAGATTAACACATTTTGATATCTTGTTAGATATCAAAAAAAGAAGCAGAGTGTATTGCTAACACAAAATTATCAAAAAAAATCTATTCTGGCTTCAAAAAGAATGAAATACTTAAAAATAAAAGTAACCAAGGAAATTAAAGATCTGTACACTGAAAACTATTAAAACATATATGAAAAAATTGAAGGAGACATCAATAAATGGAACTATATCTCATGCTCATGAATTGGAAGTCAATTTTGTCATTCCTCACTGTAAAAGCTGAAACTTTCTACTGTATAACAATATCAGCTTTGTTGATACACACATGAAAAGGTATCCTGAAGACACTAAGGATTCCCATTTTAAAATGATGTTAGTCTATGTCCTGGTAACTTTCCTCATTGTTGAGACAAAATACTTGACACCCAAAGGTAAAGGAGGAAAGGTTTACTTCAGCTCACCATTTATGGAGGTTCCAGTCCATAATCAGCAGCCTCCAAGGCAGGGTGGTATGGCAGAGGGGCATCGCAGAGGAGAAACAAATAGTTCATGGCAGGACAGGGCAGGCAGAAGGCAACAAGCAGCAAGCAGCAGCAGTGGCAGCAAGCCTGCCTTTCTTCTCTCCTATTATATTCCATCCAGCCTGTAAACCTGTTGATTGGTGCCACCCACACCCAGCTTGGGGCTTCCATTATCTACCCCGAATTCCAGCATCACACCCTTAATTGCAGTATCACACTTTTTTTTTTTTTTTTTTTTTGGTACTGGGGATCAAACTTGGGACCTTGCGCTTATGAGGCAGGCAGCTGAACCACTGGGCTAAATCCCCGGCATGCAGTATCACACTCTTAATCCACATTCACATGCCCTAATCCAGTCACATTTGAAATTCCCCACCTATGACTACATGAGGCTTTGGGGGGACTCTAGGTACAAGCTGTAATAGTGTATATATACTAACTTGAAAATATGTCTCACATCATTTATGCAATAGAAAAGAGATCATGAACAAAAATTTACATTCCCTTCTTTGTTTCCTCTTCTTGCTACCTTTATTTCTTCCTGTCTTTTCTTTTCTATCTCTCTGCCTCTCTTCCTTCCTCCTTCTCTCCCTCCCTTCTTTGCTGCAAACTCTGAGTATATACATCAAACCTACTAGAGGTTATCTCTGACAAAAGATATTGTATGAGAAATCTCCATATACTTATGAACTTCTGATTGTTTTACAATGAACTTGCAGACTTTTCTAACTAGAAAATTATCAGATATTTTCATCTTCAGAGCATTCCTCCTTGATTTATTAAATAGTAATTAAAGGCATGCTTTCTGCCAGGCTCTTTCCTGGACAATGAATGAACAAGATGACTAAGAAGTGCTTAAAATCTAGGAATTGTAACACTATATGACTTGACTGGATCTGCATACACATACATGCTAACAAATAGTGTTTTATAAATGAAATGTAAAAGTCTGAGCAAAACCCCATGAATTTCTAAGGGCCTTCACCAGCTGAGGTCTTTATAGACACAGTCTGTAATCCTTGCAGAGGCTCAGGAAAATAAGATGTTGGGAGTTGAGAAGAGAATTAGCTGTGTCATCATTCTGGTGCCCAGGGAGCCTAGCACCCAAATGTCTAGCCTGAGACCAGGACAAATGCATGTTCAGAGACTGACACACTGGGGTGGAGGTCTCATACGCACATGTGTAAGTAACTTCCATTGGGTAGGAAGCTGTCTCTTCTTCCAGGAAAATTTTTATTTTCTAGATGGCTAAGTCAGTGTCACACAGAAGTATAAACATTTGTATAAGCTTTGTTCCTTTTCGTTAACTCCACACAAGGGACATAAGGATTTGCTCATACACATGTCAAAGCGCAGAATTGTACTGTTTACTAGAAGAGGAAAATTGAAGTTTTCCTGAACTTGCCTGTGGAGAATCTTTATCATGATGGAACCACACCAAGACCGACCATCCTCCGGAGACATCAGGAGTGCCAGCTCCACCAGGCTGACAGAGGTAAGGCCAGCTGGGCACAGGAGCACAGCTACAATGCTCAGGCCTGGCTTTTTGGTTCAGATGGCCTTGCTTGGTTAGACTTTCACTGTCACATTGCCATGCCTTTTCAGCAATTTCCCCCATTGTAGAGGGCAGTGCTGCAGACAAAACTTTGTTTGACTCTCTGATTTTCTTACATTAGTACGCCCCACCTTCTTCTAGGAACTAAATTGTTGCCATGTTGCTAATTACTATAATTTCTTACTTCCCAGCCGGCTTAATAAGGTTCAGGAAAATGTGCTGCTTATTGCAGATTCTCCTAGAGTTCATCCTGACCTGGTTACATACGAAGAACTCAGAATCCTAAAAGATGCCTACAGTGTAACCACCTCACAGACATCATCTCAGACAGGCTTTTCGTTCTTATATAAATGCTGCCATGAATTCTTTAAAGGTTTCCCACCTTCACCTACAAGGTCCTTGGCTCAGACAAATATCAAAATAACTAAATTCACACACAACTCCAAGGATGAGACCCCTGCACGTCCTTCACAATGACCTGCCATGATGACCTGGATGATGCCAATGATCATCCCTGTGGCCCAGCTCTGATGTGAGGGAGCCTGAGGGCAGCCCAGAATTGAGTGCTGCCAGTTCTGTATGGACCAAAGCAGCTCCATCGACCCCCTGGATCCAGCTCAGATTTACCCAATGGTCATTATGCCCACCTGACTCAGCATAAAAGAAAAGAAAATTACTTCTTGAAATGTGAACTATGTGGAGATGGGTAAGATCTGTGTACAAAGATGGCTGGAACAAATCCTAAAACATGTACAGCCAGATGTGGTGGCAGACACCTGTAATCCCAGCTGCTCTGGAGGCTGAGGCAGAAGGAGCGCAGGTTTGAGGCCAGCTTGAGAAATTTAGTGAAACTCTATCTCAAATCTTTTTTAAAAAAATCTCTGGGGCTACAGCTCAGTGGTAGAGCACTTGCCTAGCATGTGGGAGGACCTGGGCTCACTTCCCAGCACTGTAAAAGAAGAAAACAAAAGAAAAGAAAATGTATGACTTCTGCAATGGAATTAACTTTAAAATGCTCAGATTGTCCAGGAAGAGCAAAAATCACAGTACCGTGAGGCTTCCTTGATTAATCATATCTGTGATATTTGTTGGTTTGCTTGCGTTTTGGTTTATTTCCAAGTGCATCTTCCCAACTACACATGCATAAGGACAACTGCTTTATTCACTGACATATCCTTATACATAACAAAATTTGCTAATTTAAAGGAAGGAAAAGAGGAAGGCAATAAAAATGGAGAGAAAGAGAAAACATAGAAGTCACAGACAGCAGTTAAAAGCTTGGTATCTATAGGTGGCCAGAAGTAAATCACAACTCTGAGACAATTAACTGTGTGACCTCAGGCAAGGTACTTAACATCTCTGAAACTTTGTTTTTGCATCTTGAAAACCAGAAAACTGATATCTACTTCACTAAGTTGAATGCAGAAATGTGAGCACCTATTTGTAATTTTAGAACAGTATTTGCAAAGATATGCACTCAATAAGCATTCATAAAATGTATAAAAACCATGAAGGCAATTTTGTTGGGTAAAAACTTAGGAAATGATTATTGCAGTGGTAACATTTTTGATGTTATTTGAAAGACTGATTGGAAACATACTGATAGTAGAAAAAGGCCAAATATATATCAAAAGGATGCACAGGAACCCTAGTCCTGGGGGTTGTGCGTGAATTTATGGTATTTTGACATAGTGTGGTATATATGTGGCATTTTGAGTTAGTGTGATATAGGACACAACCAGACAATAACCAGAAAAACAGAATGTGTGCATGAGAAGGAGGAGGAGGTGGGCTTGGGCAGCCCATTGCGGCAGGGCCTTCATGTGGTCCTTGCCAGGTGAGGCAGAGGGGGACTTCCCACACACAGGCAAAGGTGATGAGAAGACGGCATGGAGGCGAGAGGAGACACTGGCCCTGGCACTCAGAGTGATGCAGCCACAGCAGGGAATGCCCACGCCCACCGAAAGCAAGACGAGGCCTCCTTAGAGCTCACAGTGCTCAGAAAGGGGTCTCAGCCCTGTGATACTGATTCAGTCTTCTGACTCCAGAATTGGGGAGGAATAAATTTCTGTTCTAATCCAAAATGGTTGTGCTAATTTATTGCAATAGCAACGGGAAGCTAATATAGACAAGAAGTGGGGAGTAGTAAGATAAAGAAGTCGCCTTACACGGATTACGATTACGGATTGCTGCAAACTGAGACATAGAAATGCTTATTTCTGTCCACCCACACTCCTAAAAGAACAAAACAAACAAATCTGTAACAGACACATAGAATGGCACTGTTAATTATACAGTGAAATTTATTTTAACATTCCTTTTAAAATGTGCTCACTTTCAAATGTTGCCCCTAACACTTATTAAACACATGGAACAGCTACAACGTTCTAGTTTCTAAGTGAGAAAAGACATAAGCAGACAAGTTACAAGAGGAAATGCAATGGATGAGCACACTAGTGGGAAGTGACAGGTTCCCCGAGTCGGACCCCCACCCAACCAGAAGGGAAACTCCCCTAAGCAGACCCCACACCCGCATCCACGGGAGCACAGATGACAGGGAGCCAGCAGCTGCCCTGCTGCTCCTACCACTGCCCTGCTTATCAGCCAGCCCCAGACTCACCGCCCATGGTACTCTAAAATTTTCCACCCTCTCAACTCATGTCCCCTCTCCTACCTGAAATCCCCAATATCAACTGCACCTACCCCTCCTTCTCAGTGCCAATGGCCTTTTCGCCCTTGGCCCATCTGCACCCAGATGACAATAAATTCATCACTTATTGCTTGAACTCTGCCTGCCTCAGTGGTCTCAATCATGCCTTGGTCTGCCCTTACAGGAACATGTTCAGCTGCCAAGAAATGCAGTTTAAAACAATCAAATTTCACTATTGCCCATCAAAATAACCAAGAATTTTTTATTCATTGTAAATTTTTAATTTTTCCCCATACCTTTTAAGCTTGCTTTTTCTTCACTTAGCCTTTTATCTCCTTAAACATGATTTTGAATGAAATGAATAAAATATATATTGAAAAAAGCATGAGAAAGTTGGCAGTATCCTACATTGCTGGTAGCTATGTCCTCTGAGGAAGAAATTTGGCTATGAAGAGCCTTAAAGCTTTTTGAAGACTTTGACCTTCCCTTCATTTTTACACATACAAACAGTTTTAAAGGAAGTGGTCCTAGGTGAGGAAGTACAAGACACATCACAGAATGTAAAATACCAAATGTTAAACACAATGAAGTGGCTTTAAAGTCAGCAAACTACATCTTGTGGGCCAAATAGGCCCCTTTGCACTTTTTTATAAAGTTTTATTGCAACACAGACACATTCATTTACCTGTTGTACATAGCTGCTTTTACATTACTATGGCAGGACCAAGCCATTGAAAAAGAGACACACATACTCCATAATCTAGAATATTTACTACTTGGCTCTTTACAGAAAAAAAATTGCTGGTCCATAGTTTAGAGATGGCTACTGGTTAGTAATCTATAGCCCATATACTTAAAGGAATATTTTGCAGCCAATTGAAAAGAAGTTCACAGCAATTTTTTAAAAGTTGAAAACTGTTTCACGACGTGAGACAATAAGAATACAGAACTGTGGGCACTTTATAGTTGTAAGACTATGGAAAAAAAATCTTTAAAAGGGACCAAAGGGAAGTCTAACAAAATGTAAACATGCTCAAGTGATATGCTTTGATTTCATCCACAATTTACATTTCTGATTTTCTTAAATTTATATTAATGAACATATTTCACTTTACCAATTTAAAAATTGGAATCAGGCCAGGGATGTAGCTCAGCAGCACAGTGCCTGCCTTGCAAGTGTGAGGGCTTTGAGTTCAATTCCTGGTACCAAAAAGAAAAAAAGAAAGAAAAATTGGAATATAAAAATTAAAATGAAACTACAACACATCTGAGTTTTGTGATCTGCTTTAAGTATCTATGACTCTATCATAGTAACTTCAGCAAGCACTTCCAGCTGCCTCCAGAGAGCTAGACAATTAGAGATTTGACGTCTATTCAGAAGTATATAGGAGGCCTTCTCGCTCTGCACCCCCATATTGTGGAAAATGCATGTCTGTTTCACTTCTGGACCCTGCCTCATTCTAAAATGAAAAAAAGAAAAGAATTGAATCAAGTCTCTGGTAAAGTAAAGAGGAGAGGCAATCCCCAAAGCTATGCCTGAGTGCTGAACCCCACCAGCAGCGAGCCTAGGCCTCAAAGATTCATTTGCTTTTATTCCTCCATTATCTGCAAGTGACAGGAAATCACTTTCAAGGAAAAACTAGATGATCTGAAATAAATGAATGACAATCTAGGCCAGAGAAGCAGCAGAAGTAAGACCTTGAGGACAGGCTGGGATAAGAGGAGAGAGGGAAACAAAGGTGGACAACTCCCTCCTTCCTTCCCTTCCTTCCTTCCCCCTCTTTCCCTCCCTCCCTCCCTCCCTCTTCCTTCCTTCAGAAGTGGACCCTGTGTGGACTTAAAGCTATGACAGGAGAAAAGCAAGCAGAGCTCTGGTTTTCATCAGGCTCTTTGTGTTCCATAAGGAAGTTGAATTTTTAAAATGAGTTTCCCAGCCATCTGAGTGTTAAGGGCTTAGCTAAAGGATCATGTTTAATTTACAACCAGCAAGCATTAAGAGCAGAGTAAGAAGGAAGTGAGAACACAGTTAAACCAAAAAGCAGAGATACGCTGGAGGAACCTCACTCCCCACAATCACTTCCTGTCATTTGGAAGGCCTGGAAAAATTGCATGATGAAAGCAATTGTTGCTTCCCAGCATCTCTTCATTCTTTGGAGGATAAAGGGCAAGGGCCAGGGATTCTGCTCCAATTAGACACAACTCACTTCAAATCATTGGGAAACCACAGGCTTCATTACCAACGTGCTCAGTGGCATAGGCCAAGACTCCTTAGTGGACTGCACAAACCAGACAGCTGTGGGACTGACCACATGGAAGAAAGAGAGCTGGAGAAAATGATGTACACATCTATCACTGCCCAGCTTAGCATTCATTAATCACATCTAATTTCTTAGCCCTTAGAACAAATTAACTCTAATTCTCTTTTTTGGAACCAACAGCCACCCCACCATTAAGAGCATGGCCAGTTTTCTCTGCAGCTTTACTCCTTCATGAAAAATTTTCCCATCTACAAAATAAGGCCAAAAGTACAAGGCTGACCTGACAGGGCTCAGCTCATTCATTTAACAAATATTTTTTTAAACACCTACTATGTGCTGGGTACTGCTCTGGACTGTGGGGAGAGGGCAGAGAAGAGATGGGATCCTCACCCTTGGGGGGATTAGATTCATGCGGAGGGGAGGCAAATTTGTAGTAAGGATAATAATAAGTATGTTGGAAGATGATCAGTGACATGGGAGAGTAAAGGGATCAGAGGTTAAGGAGAAGTGGGAAGTGAGTGTATGAAGGGTCTATTTGCATTGTTAAATAGGATGGTCAAGATAGGCTTTAGAAGAAGTAAGTAAAAGCCAGTGCGGTGGTGCACACCTGTAATTCCAGCATTTGAGAGTCTGAGGCAGGAGGAGCACCATATGTTAGAAACCAGCCTGGACTACATCAAGAATTCAAAGCCAGCCTGAACTACATAGTGAGTACTTGTCTCGAAAAGCCAAAAAAGAATAGGTGGAGAAAGACTTGAAGATGAGAAAGTTAAGGATGTAGTGGGCTGGGGATTTAGCTCAGTGGTTTTGCTGCCTGCTGCGCAAGCACAAGGACCCAAGTTCGATCCCTAGTACCAAAAAAAAAAATGGTTGTAGTAACCCTCTTGCTAAGGACCAATATCTTTTCAAACATTATTTTCCCGGAATCTGCATGACAAAGCAATGAGAGTATAACAAAGTCTGACATCTTTTCCCCAAAACTAACAGAGTGATCCTTTCAAGCAAGATCAGGGATTCCCTTTTCTTCACCATGTGTCTCTGCCCCATAGAAAGTATTCGATCTTTGTTAAATGGTTGACTTAATGATCATCAGATATATATAAATAAATAAAGGACAATCCAAGATGCACCATGGCTGGGAAGTAATTGGAACAATCCCTAAATAGGATTTTCCATCTCCTGTGGGTGAGCACCACCTCTTGCTATACTCAGCAGGAGATCAGGGTGCTGTTTGCTCAGTAGAGCAGGAAGGTCTTGGAAACACTTCAGCAGGAGACAGTGCCTGTTCTGCCTCAGGGATGGCAGTAGCTCTGCCCTATTAAACTGAGTCACCAGCTGCTTTTGGAGCACCTGTCTTACACCAGCCAGAGCAAAGTCACACAGGACAGCAAGGTAAAGTGCATGCATTCAGCAGCCTCTAGGAGAGTACCAGTGATCTATGCCACCTGGTATTCAGTCCTCTCTGCAAGCATTTCTCCTGAGGGAGCTGGATCCAGTGCCTCACCTCTGACCAGTGGAATATGGCAAAAGCAATGAGATGCCACTTCTAAGGCTGGATTACACAAAAACTGTAACGGCCATCTAGCCCTCGCCATCTCTCGCTCTGCAGGAAGCACGTTACCATGAAGAGGTCCTTATGGCCAGAGGCCGAGGGACACAAAAGAAACCTGCAGAAACCACAATACTTGCCCACAGGAAGCCCAAAATAATAAAGTATATCTACATTAAATGAATAATGAACAGACCTTGACATATAGTATGTTAAATGCAATGATAGAGTCATGCACAAATGGTGTGTTAACTCCAAGTTGAAGGTGATAAACTCTTCTATCAGATCTAAGAAACTCTTAAACTAGGTATAGTGGTGCATGCCTGTAATCCCAGCACTGGGAAGGCTGAGGCAGGAGAATCACTGTGAGTTCAACACCAGCCCAAACTACATGGCAAGACCCTGTCTCAAAAACAAGCCAAACCAAAACAATTGAAGAAATTTTCAGAAAAATATTGTAGAAAGATGAGTTGGAGTTCATCAGACCATCAGACCAGAGCAAGGACAAGTGGAAGAATATCTTGGCAGGGACTGATGGTTCCGTGCAATAGCACAGGAGTTCAAAATCTCTTTCTGTAAGTCTGCTCTGGAAAACTTACTCAGTACAGGGGCACACAAAGAAAAAGGGGAATTGAGCAGTGAGACGCTGGGTCTCAGACTTAACTCGTCGAGGCTAACTGCTGTGTGTTTTTTCCACGATGTCACACTGTCTTTTCTAACCTCCTCAAACTCTTTTCTCAATTTCTCTTCCTCCAGCATGAAACTTGACTATCGTATTAGAGTTTCCTGAAGAAAAAAGAACTATTCTGTTCTATTAGGAGATTTATGACGGGAACTGGCTTACATGATTGCAGGAGATGGCAATATTGATTATGCCCAAAGCAGGCTGTAAGCAGTGCTGGCTGTGAAGAGTTAACCCCACAATTGTCTTGCCTTGAAAAATGAGTCTGGCTGAAGCCTACATGCCGAAGTCAGTAACTCACACCCAAATTCTGTTTCCACAATTAAAACCTTCTTACCAGAAGGACAATGTTCTAATTACAACTATGTATTTTATCTATTCTGTTCCTAGTTCAAGAATGCATTGTCTTCCCCTTCATGAGTCTTGCTTACATTTCCATAGAATCTTCACAGCTGTGACTGCATATCCTCACATGTAGTTCTGCCCTTGCATGTAGCACCTTTACCCCAAATGATTACCAATAAAAATCAGTGGCTTGGACTGGCCAGGGCCTTTGTTGGTTGGTTGTACCAGCATTGGTCATCCTGGCACCCCACTTTCTATATTTCTTAGTTCTATCTTTTAGTTTTTTTCTCAGGCGTATTTCATACACTGGCCTGGAGCCTGGAGCCTTCTGCAGAGATATCCAGTAATATTTCAGGGGTCCCCAGTACATGATTATGTAGGCAGAGAAGTCCTAAAATATGCCATCTCCAAGCCAGACTGCCAGGAAAGCAGTGGTATGTATCAGCCCAAGTCCAGTGTTCTAAGCATCAGGTGTAAGCGCCAGAATCCAAAGGCCCCAGGAGCTCCAATGGCCAAGGGCAAGAGAAGATGGATGGACATCTTTCTTCCTCCATCTTTTCTGTTCTATTTGAGCCCTCAGATAACTTGGAGATGCCCATCTACATTGGGGAGAATGATTTTTCTTCAGTCTATCAATTCAAATACTCATCTTTTCTAGAGACAGCCTCACTTGTACCCAGAAAAAAAAAAGGCTTTTCCAGCTATATGGGCATCCATTAGCTCAGTCAAGCTGACACATAAAATTAACCATGACAATGATCATTTTACATGCATAGAGAGCAAATTGAACACCATGAAGAGGCACAAACCAGAACACAAGTGAGTTAAAGTGTGAAGTATATTCTGAAGTGGGGCAAGAGGGAAAGGTAGCTTGAAGAAAGAGAAAGATTGAAGAGAAAAACTTACCTAGTATTGAGATGAGAGAATCTTTGTAGGCTGACTGGAGTCAAGAAAAAGATATATATGTGTGTGTGTATATATATATATACACACACACAAACACATATATATAATGTATTATGTGAAGAAAGGAATAATCTAAAGGCCCGTCAAGATTTTAAAAATAGATTCCTTAAAATGATAGATTAATGTACTCTCAATGTGCTATAAGAAGTTAAGTCGCCTCTGTGTTAGTCTTCCCCCAAATCTATGAGCCCTTTCTAATAATACGTTGGACAATTTATCTAATTGCCAAATGGAGGAACATTCTAGTAATCTTTAAAGCTGTCAAGGTCAACTTTGAGAAACTGTCATAGATCAGAGAAGACTAAGAAAACATGAGGACTAAATGCAATGTGGTATCCTCACAATGGGACACTGCCAGAGAAATAGGGCATTGGAAAAAAAACCTAGTGAAATCTGAATAAAGTCTGAAGTGTATTCATAAGAACATACCAATGTGAGTTTCTTACTTTGGATAACTGGACCTCAGTAATGGGAGATACTAACCTCAAGGGAAACTGAATCTGGGTATACAGGAACTTATTGTATTATCTAACTTTTATGTAAATGCAAAAATATTCCAAGCTTTAAAAGTTTACTTTAATAAATGATAGGCCAATAATTAAATCTAGAGTATATCTTATAGGAACCAAGTTTTCTATTGGCTTCACCATTTGTAAATCAATTTGCAGCCTGTTTCTTGGATGTATCCCTAAGTAAAGGGCCAATCCACTGAGAATTTTCTGAGAAAGTCCTAAATTTAAGTGGTACATGTAAAGCAGGTCTGGGATGAGGAAATATAAAGCACTTGCAAGAGTATCAGAAAATAGTCAGTGAAGAAATAAGGAAGTATTGAGAGCCCAGATGAAAAATAATGTCCCAAGAGAGTGGAGGGAGCAGAGGGGAAGGGGAAGTGGAAGAAGAATTAAGATGTGCTATGTATATGTATGAACTCGCTATGATGAATATAATTATTATATACTACTAACCTGTACTACTAAAAATTTTTAAAAGAAAAGAAAAAGTCAGGCTCTAGGTAAAAATGGGGGACAGAGCTGGCATTTTATCATTTCTTCCTGGTCCCCAGTCTAAGGCCTAAATACATTTTCCAGATAAAGATAGGCAGACAAATATGGAAAGAGTTTACTACTTGCAGATTCTCACTAAACTTATAAGATAGTAAAATTATGTAAATTGGGAACCGAGTGGTCCAAATTAAAATATGCAACAGTTGAGTTATTCCAAAGGAAGGGAAAGACTTTCATTAGCTTTAGATGAGGTTAAATCAATTCTGTTAAGTTAATTTTGCAAGATAAAATTTCAAGATGACCTTGTGGCATTTAAACTCAGACTTTAGGGAGAATCAGAGCCAAACATGAGCTCACTGGTTTTCTCTGTTCTTCTTCTTTACTTCTCCACTTCTTCCTAGAGCTAGAGAACCTGCAGGTTTGTGGGAGCTGCTTACTCTATATGAGGATCAATAGCTACATGAAATGAAGTAAAGAACTACAAGTTAGTAACCCAGTGAACTCAAGACTAGGATACAGGAGAATAAGATGAGTTGTCCTTTTAGGTGTCTACAAGGTTCTAGGGAAGGAGAAGACTCTCAGCACAACCTCTGCTCCAGCTCTATGACTATTGGCTGTTGCTCAAAACTATGATGCTTTTCCATGGCTCTGCCATGCTATTCTCTCTCTGGAATGTCCTACACACTTGCTTGCCCCTCAAAGCCCAGTTCAAGTATCATTCCTGAGAGGCTTCCCCAACTCCTAGGCAGGGTATTTTTTCTTTAGTATTTTCATAGTGCCCTATTGATATATGTATATATGCATAATACTGGCTTTATTATAGAGGTCATTGTTTTCAACCAAGTTCTAAGAAACTATGAGCTTCTAATGGACAAATTGGTCAGCACCTAATAGGACTAAAAAATGCCAATAGCTAGATAGGTAGATAAGTGGATGGATGGGGAGATTGTGAGAGAGAGTGCTTGGAAACTCAACACATCCCTGTTCCTTTTTTTCCTCAGCATACTTTTGCATTTCTTTTCCCAGCTTCTCCCAACTAGGAGAGGTCATGTGACTCAGTTCATAACAAATCATGGCCAAATATTATGCCAGCCATTTCCCAAACAGTTCTTTGAGCTTTCCCACACAGTCCTCCAAATCATCTTCTCTCCCCACGTGCTAGCCAGATGCAGAGAACCCAACAGAAGAACCAAGATTCATGGCAAAGAAGCCAAGTAGAAGAACCCCAGGTCCCCTGTCCTGCATTAGACAACGACACAAACAAAAAGTAAACTTTCACTGCAGAAATCCACTAAATCTGGAGGTTGTTAGAACAATTATCCTACCCTGACTAGACATGAATAAATCTCTTTTTAAAAAGGCAGTGAGTGAACTTGTGGTTTCCAACAAACATCATTAGGCCCATGACAGCTGCCGGGCCCATCCCTGTATCTTGCAAATACTAACTATTGGTATTGTTTAGATTAAAAACAAAACCCTTGGAGGCAAAGGTGACTGACTTATAGCCTTTGAGGAATGAGGAAACATTCTCATTTTTTTGAGAGCTGCCCCTAGAATACTGAAAATTGCAGTAAGTCCCACAGAGAGGCAGTGATTTAGGAAGAAAGTCATTTCCACCAAAACCTGCCTTTAGCTCCCAGCCTCTGGAGAAACCATCCACACATCCACAGTGGTTGGTCTAAAGTGACCACACCTGATGGGCTAGGGACAGTCAGACATTTCCAGGAGATTTTACAGTTTGAGTGGCTTTCAATTTCTTCTGGGATTAGGAGCTATGCAGACCTAGAGTGGCAATCTTCTTGTTATAGATTGAGTTGTGTCCCCACTAAATTCATATGTAGGAATCCCCAGAACTTCAGAATACAACTTTATTTAGAGATAGGGTCTTTACAAAATTGAGGTTTTTTTCTGGTACCAGGGATCAAACTCAGGACCTTGCATTTGTGAAGCAGGAGCAGTGCCACTGAGCCAAATCCCCAGCCCTTCTACAAGGGTGCTTTAAAGTGAGTCAGTAGAGTAGACCTTAATCCAATGTGACTGATATCCCTATAAAATGGAAAAGCTTGGACACAGAAATGCATAGAGGGAAGGAAAGGCAATAAGAAGAGACAGAAAGAGAATACAGCTATCTGGAAGCCAAGGAGAGAGGGCTGCCACAGATTGTCCCTCATGATCCTCAGAAAAACTAACTCTGTCTGCATCTCGATCTCTGCCTTGTATCCTCCAGAGCTCTGCTGCCTAAATCACACAGTTCTGCTGCCTTAATCACACAGTGTGTAGTGCTTCCTTGTGGCAGCTTGAGCAAGCTAATCTTCTAGCCCCTAGAGAATGTTACAATTTGTCTCTACCTGTCCCCCCAAAGCCTCATGCACTCATAGGTAGGGCATTTAGGAGGTGACTGGATCATGGGTGTGTGATGCTGGATTAGGCTGCACGTGATAGTGGGATACAGAATAACTAAATGGATTTAACATATAGTGGACCCTTGAGTTATGATTAGCCTGACATACAAACAACTTGGGTTAATTAAGTTAATGGAAGATTCATCTGCCTCTTATTATCTATAGCATATATCCAGGTAAACATACAGATCTCAGCTATACTGACTTAGTTACAACCAGCCCTCGGGAACCAATTGAGTTCATAAGTCAAGGGTCCACTATAGTTCTGGATACAGATAATGGAAACTCCACCCTGGGGGTCGGTGGCACCATTTAATATACTTATAGCCTCGATGAAATATAATGGTACAGAAAGAAAGCAGGTTCGCTGCTTGCTGCTTCCCGCCTTCTGCTGCCATGGACTATTTCTCCTCTGCCATGCCACCCTGCCTTGGAGCCAGCCATCTACAAACTGAAACCCCTATAAACTACGAGCTAAAATAAACCTTTTCTTCTTTAACTTAAGGGTGTCAACTATTTTCTCCTAGCAACAAGAAATGAACTAAGATGGAGAGAGCCTATCTGAGGAATAAAACAGAGGTAAGAATTGGGAAAAGACAGCCTGGCTCTGGTTGTTCCTCAATGTCTACCCAACACCCTTCAAGAATCTAACTCCTTGAAAGCCACCCCCAGCTCTGAGGAAGAGCCTTCTGGGCCACCGGACCAGATCAAGGAGGTGAGCCTTGTGCATGCCAGTGGCACCCCCCTCAACTCCCCCCCCCCGCTGAAATGAGAAGACATGTTAACAGGTCTCAAAACCAGACTTCCAGATCACCTAAAGCAATGCCCCAAAGGGATACGAGATGAAACACTACTACTACTACTACTCTATCACCTGGACTCCCTGAACTGGCAACAAGAGAATCTGGAAAAAATGAACTAAGAAATAATTTCTCAGATAACAGCAGACATTGTGCCCATAGTGCAAGAAATGATTAATAAATCTAGAGAGAACACAGATTAAAAAAATAGAGGAGCTGAGAAACATGGTGGAATCCCAACATAGGAAACAAATGGAATCCATAAAACAGATGCAAACAGATTTCCAGGAGATTAAAAACTACATTGAAAGTTTGCAGCAGAGTGAGCCAATGCAAGGACAGAATTGCAGATATTAGCAGATAAGATTGCAATTAGTGAACAGGAAAAGAAAAATTCCTTTAAAATAGGAAGGGACCACAAAAAAATCAATCCAGCAGCTGCTAGATGATGCAAAGAAGAATAACATAAGACTGATCAGAGTCAATGAAGAAACAGGAGAGAATGCAGACAACATAAACTGTTCACAGAAGTGATGGCAGAAAACTTCCCAAGCAGGGGGAAAAAACTTGACATACAGATAAGTGAGGCACATAAGACTCCAACTAGGCTTGATCAAACAAAAAAAAACTACCATGGGCCGGGGATTTAGCTCAATGGTTTCATTGCCTGCTGCACAAATGCAAGGACCCAAGTTTGATCCCTGGTAACAGTACAAAAAAAAAAATTTACACATAGGCATATAATAGTTAAGATTCCAGAAACCCAACAGAAGAACAAAATTCCACAAGCAGTGAGAAAAAAGAAACAAATCACATACAAAGGAAAGCCCATCAGAATCACAGCAGACTTCTCAACACAAACCCTCAAGGCAAGAAGAGCTTGGAGTGATGTATTGCAAGCCCTAAAGGAAAACAGCCTCCAACCCAGATTGATGTACCCTGCAAAACTATCTTTCAAAATTGATGGAGAAATAAAATACTTTCATGACAAAGAGCACCTTAAGAACGTCATGAATAACAAACCAGCACTCTAAAAACTTTTGGACAACGTCCTAAGACAAAGAGGATCACAACCCCAGAAAGCCCAGCAAAATGAATCCATCCGGCAAGACAAGAAATTAAACTCAAAGGGGGAGAATCCAACAAAAAGAAAAATGCATGACAAGGATAAGTCAGTATGTATCAGTTATAACCATCAATGTTAAGGGTCTCAATTCGCCAATCAAAAGAAAGACTGCCAAAATGGGTCAAGAAGCAAGATCCAACAATATGCTGCATACAAGAAACACACTGAATTCAAAAAGAAACTCAGATTGAAAGTTGAAGGGTGGAAAACAATACTCTATGCAACAGGACACCCCCCCCAAAAAAAGCAGGGGTAGCTATCCCTCTCTGCAATCAAGTGAATTTCAAACCAACACTGATGAAGAGAGCCAAAGAAGGATACAGAAAGGGAACAATCCAAGAGGAAGAGATGACAACCATAAATATATATGCACCAAAAACTAGTGCGCCTAACTATATAAAACAAATACTAATACACATGAAAAATCAAATAAGCACTTAATACAATAGTAATGGGGGACCTCAATACCCCAATGGCACAAATAGATAGATCAACTAGACAAAAAATAAACAACAAAATACTAGAACTCAAACTATTGAACAAATTAACAGATGTGTACAGAGTGTTTCACCCCACAAAATCAGAAAACACATTCTTTTCAGCTGCACATGGGTCTTTCTCCAAAATAGACCACATACTCACACATAGAACATGTTTTAGTGAATGCAAAGAAATTGAAGTTATCCCGTTATATTATCAGACCATAGTGTGATGAAATTGGAGATTAATAGCAAAAGAAACCACAAAAACCTCATAAACACATGGAAATTGAACAACACACTTCTGGATAACCAATGGGTCACAGGAGAAATTAAAGAAGAAATCAGACAGTTCCTACAATTAAATGACAATGCCAATACAACATATCAGAATCTATGGAACACAAAGAAAGCAGTCTTACGAGGGAAATTCATAGCAGTAAATACTCATATTAGGAAAACAGAGCAAGCCCAATTAAACAACCTGATGCTGAACCTCAAGCTTCTAGAAAAAGAAGAGCAGGACAACCCCAGAGCTCA
>NW_004624853.1:208295-227567 GCF_000247695.1 Heterocephalus glaber | reverse complement strand
TAGACCTATATCTCTCACCATGCACTAAACTAAAATCAAAATGGACTAAAAATCTAAATATTAGAACAGAAACCCTGAACCAGCTGGAATAGAGGTTAGGTAGAACTCTTGAAGACATTGGTGTAGGTAAAGAGTTTATGAACAAAGCCTCAGTTGCCCATGAACTAGCACCAACAATCAACAAGTGGGATCTCTTCTTACTAAAAAGCTTCTGCACATCAAGAGAAACGACCAACAGTGTGAAGAGACAACCCACAATGTGGGAAAAAATTTTCATCAGCTGTCCCTCAGATAAAGGTTTACTATCTAGAATCTATAAAGAACTTAAGTCAGACCTCCCAAATTTAAAGACTCAATCTGAAAATGGGCATCTGAAATGAACGGACATTTCTCACACAAAGAAGTGAAAGCAGCAAATAAACATATGAAACAATGTTCACCATCACTGGTCATTCAAGAGATGCAGATGAAAACAACACTGAGATTCCGCCTCACTCCAGAAAGAATGGCTGCTATCATGAAATCAACCAACGACAAATGCTGGTGGGGCTATGGGGAAAGAGGAACCCTGCTCCACTGCTGGTGGGAGTGTAGACTGGTTCAAGCACTGTGGAAATCAGTGTGGAGATACCTCAAAGAACTAGGACTGGAATTCCCATTTGAGTCAGCTATTCCCCTGCTGGGTATCTTCCCCAAAGAATTAAAACAATCATACCACAGTGATATATGCACACCGATGTTCATAGCAGCACAATTTGTAATAGCTAAAACTTGGAAGCAGCCCAATTGCCCATCAACTAGAGACTAGATAAAGAAATTGTGGTTTTCTAATAGAGTACTACTCAGCCATAAAAAACAAGAAATTAGAGACATTTATAGCTAAATGGATGCACATTGAGCCCATACTCTTAAGTGCAATAAGTAGGACACACATGTAAATACTGAATAGTTTCTCTAGTGTGAGAAACTGAAAGTAAAAATAAGGACTAAAAGATATAATAGATAATGTGAAGTACGAAGCAAAGGGGCAAAGGGGAAGGGGAAGTGGGAGGGGTAGGGGAAAGGAAAGAAGGGAATGGAATTAATATGAGAAAATGAAAAAAAGGAAACAAAGTCTCTGTAAATAGGGAGGGGTGGAGGGGTTGAAGGTTGGGCAGGCAAATAGGGAAAAAATAAGAACCAAGATAGATTACATAAAGGTACAAGTCTCCAATGATGAATGTCATTATATTGTATACCTAAAATGTACCAGTAAAAAAAGAATCTAACTCCTTAATGTCTTCCACCTAACCCCATTTTGAGTTGACTTTCTGTCACTTTGGTGAAAGCTCCAAGTAATGGAACTGCAAGTGTTCCACTGCCAAGCCCTGCCTACGATAATAATATTCAATAACACTGCCCTCTTCTTTCTAATAAGTATTGTTCGATAATTATTTCCCTCTTTAAAAATAATTAAACTTGCTTTTGTTTGGGGAATATCAACCATTCGCAATAGTGTGAAGTGGTTCCACACCATTTTAGGAAATGTTTCTTTGTGGGGCAGGATTGTCTTTTTTTAATCTGACACTTTCAGGCTGGGAAACTTAGGTGTGTGAGAAAAGGAATACGAAAGAGAATATCCATCAAGGGTGAGTTCAAAATTAGCTGCATGTAAATTGCACCGCAACCGGATATCTCCACATAATGAAGAGAGAACTGTGTTTATAATCAGCAGATCTCAGTTTGCTTGAGAAAATCACTTAAATGCAATGTGGTACAAAGACTCTGGGGTTTGCAGCGAGTGGATCCTGGGTTTATATTCAGCTCTGGTGCTTTCTTTGTGGGCTTGAGGAAAGAAAAATCTAACGGGACACTGAGCATCAGCCTCTTTGTCAATGAAATGAGGCTAAAGATTCTACCTGAGGGTCAATACCCACACATCAGTGATAAGGTGAGTATTGCAGCAACTACCTATATCACACAGTAGGTACTTTGCAAATGTTGTCAATAAGTCACCTTTGTTCTTGTTTGTCTTATCATTTATTCCTAGGGCTCTCGGTTTCTCCATTTATGGACTTTGGATAACAATTCCTCCTGGTAACAGAATTTTTCCAGAGATTAAAAAGATTTTGCAACTTGAATGTGGTTTATGACATAGATATCAGACACAAAGTGAAGGCATTATTTCCAGAAGCAAGTGATTATAAAGTTCACAGCACCTCCACTTCCTGCATCTAAATATGGCTCTCCATAGCAACAACTTCATGCAAAGAGACCAGCTCCTCCTAAGCAAGTGGGGAGCAGGCTCAACTGTGGTAACAAGTCCAGCTCCTAGACCTGCAGCCAAAGCCACAGGGCCAACCTGCCAAGATCCAGACTTGTAGCTCACACTGCAACCACACTCAGTATAAAGCCAACATCTAGAGACAGTTACAGTGGACCCTCCAGTTACAGCCAGCCTGATATACGAACAACCTGAGTTACACTTGGAACCTTAGTTTTAACTTATGACCAAAGTCTTGAGTTATGTGCCAAATGTTGGGCGCTTGTGCTTCCAGATAGTTTTAGATACAGATTTCACCCATAAAGAGTTCTGGAAGGAGCATGAAACATTCTTTCTCTGTGTGGGGTTAAGTGAAAAATCCTGGGCCAGTGTCTCTCTAAGGACACTGAGATCTGCCTGTGTATCGGAGAGAGACTTTGAAGGCTGGGTAGAGGAGCCTGAACCTTCACTTGACCAACTTGAGTTACAACCAGCCTTCAGGAACAAATTGCACTCATAAGTCTAGGGTCCACTCTCCAAAGAGTGAGTCTGCTTTTTATTCATCAGAATCTGAAACTGAGCATGAAATTCTTTGTGCAGCAGCAGTGCACCCGGCCTTGCTTGGTGACTGTCTCGATTCTTCTTGGTTACCACCCAAATGGCAGGAAATTCTCCTGTTCTACACCGGGCCTTGCTGGTGGCCCTGAGGGGTTCTGCTGAACTGTCATCCCTCCAAAACATCAAAACAGAATTGAACCTGTCCCTGACCAGGAGTGCTTAGTGACCAGGTGCCATGGCTTCAAACACTTCACCTTCATCAATCCTAAGAGCTTTTCACCTAGAGACAAAATAGAATTCAAGTAGCTTTCTTAAGCAATATATCCTAAAAGGGACGAGTGACAAAAATCCGTCATTCAACAAGGGAAAAGATAGTTATTTTGTGCCTAAACAGGGCAAATGGAATCATGTAGTCGCCCCCTAATGTTTTCAAAAGAAGGATATCTGGTTAAACTGATCATTAAAAGAGGAAAAAACCCAGAAAATGCAGTCTGAGGGGTGACCAAGGGAGAGGGGTGGGTCATGCCCATTTTGCCTTGTTGTATTCTAGGCTTGTGGGTCTAACAGCCTCAGACTGTTACTGTTTTAGAAACAGGTGACTCACACCCTCTTCTTGGGATTCCCTACATCATGCCAGTTTTCAGATAAAGAAGAGGACAAAAAAAGGCAGCCAGTGTGTGGAAATAGGGAGTGGGCCCTATGTCATGTACTGTATATGGGGGACCAGTGCACGAGAGAGAGCCCTGCTACTACATATACCCAACATGACATTACAGCCTTCTGAGAAACAAGCATCTAAATTGCAGCATGAGATTTCTCAGTATCTTTCTCCCATTACTGGCTACATTTTGCTCTATTTTTTCAATTATATCAAAGAGAGGGAAAACAACCCTTTTTTCCCCCCAGCTCATTAACTTGGTTGACAAGGTCTGGATAAAATTACATTTTAGAAATGATTCCTAAATGGCACTTACCAGTAGTACAATATCCCTCTCCACAGCAGAGAGAATGGAGATTTAAAGCCAAGAGGCCTGGACTTAGACAGGAGCTGTATTTTATTAACAGCTAATCCTTGAAGAAGACACACAGATCTTGATTTTCTCATCCATAAAACGTGGCTAATATCTTCTTGTGAGAAGAAAATATATTAAGGTGTAGGTCAGTGTGCTCTGTGAGCTTACCAGCATTACAGAACTGTGCAATTATTAGTAAAAGAAAGGATGCTTGAAAATCACTGACAATCATCCCTGAGAAATTCAGATGACACCGAGGCAGAGATCAAATGTATCCAGCTGATCCCAAGGTGTGGAGACAGCCTTCCGAGGGAGCCCAAAACAACCACAACAAAAACAAATTAAACAATACAGAGGCAGAATCTAAGAAAATATGAAGTTGATGTCTTCATAGCCTTGTCTCCAGATGATCACTCAGGAGAAAAACAAGACGCACCTCCGCAGCTTTTTTTTGGAAAAGCAAATCTACAGTGGCATTTGGAGGCTTGTGTTAAACCTAACAGGATTATGTCCAATGAAATCTGCAAGCCTTCACATTAAATTGGGGAAAGAATGGAAAGTAGTCGCATTAGTGCTGCCATGACTTGGATTTGGCCTAAACTGACGGGTGCTTGGAACACTTTTTAAAATTCAACACGACACTTTTATCTGGTTCATTCCTACCTAGAGAAGCCTCCTGCTCCTCTCCCTCAAGCTTTTCCGAGCTACAGAGAGCTCTTCCCAAAGACTCCATACCCCTCCTGCATGTGGTTTCTTTCCTTTTCCTCCTCTCTGACTCCTCCACAATCTTGCTGGTGAAGTCAAATCAGGATGCCTCTCCTCTACCAATAGGGTTGGTCACAGAGGTCATGTGAAATCAACACAGATTTGCTTTCCAATGGTCCTGCCAAAGTGGGAGTACCCCATTTCTGCCACCTTTTGTCACTGTGGTCTCCAAGGAGATTTGGCCTGGGTTCACTATGCCCAACAGTTACCTGTGTGGAAAATGACTCATTTCTGCCTGGCAACCTTCCCACCGAGACTCAGGCACAAGTTCTCTGAACTGACAGAAGACAGACCCAATACCAATACTAGAAATTCTCCTCCCCTTGCTTCTGTCCTGGCTGCTTTCTCATACTTTCTGTGAGTTGTAACAAGGTCTCGTTTCTACCCTGGCTCCATAGTCAGTTCATGTAAAGCTTTGCTATGGGCATAGTTGCTCAATCATTAAGACCTTTCCATCAGCTGGCTCCTATATACCCATGGCACCAGACCTGTACCACACGTGCTGCAGTGGGGTGTTTGTATCAGTGAAAGCTCTGAAGTGTTCACCATCACTGCTGAGTATATACAACAGGTCCAGCCAGCAGCTGAATGGCAGAGGTGGTGTAACCAAAGGCAATTGTGAGCTATGCAGAGTGCTAGACTAGTGCCAGCCACAGTCTGTGCTTTCTAGCAAAACTAGGAGAATCCCAACCATGTGTAAAATTTCCATTACTTACAGGATTTTCTCTCAGATGTTCTCTTGGTGCTAAAACTTGCACTATGCCTGTCAGCATGATGTTCTGATGTCTAAAATGGTTCTCTGCCAGGTGTAGTGGTACACTCCTATAATCCCAGTACTTAGAGGCTGAAGCACATTGTCACAACTTCAAGGCCAGCCTGAGCTACATAATGAGACCTTGTCTCAGAAACAAATAAACCCCCAAATTAAAAATGTTCTGTAATCACATAGCCACAGCTGATAACGAATTCTCTCCCTAATCAAAAATACCTATTCACTTCTGCAAACCAAAATTTCCAGGCAAATGAAATACCTCAAGCATTAGAATAACGTTCTGAGTGATATAAGCAAGTTCTTTTGTGAAAACAATTTTGAGCATATATTTCATTATGACCAAAAGATAAAGTAAGGAGAAGACACTGGGCCAGTGGTGCACACTCGTAAGCCCAGCACTCAGGGAGACTGAGGCTGGAGGACCTCAAATTCAAGCCCAATCTGGGCAATTTAGAGACTTGGCAAGAGTGTCTCAAAAACAAAAAATAAAAAAGGGCTTGGGGTGTGGCTCAGCATGAAGGCCCTGGGTTTAATCCCTGGTATTGGAAAACAAAAGTAGGGAAAAGCAAGTGTCCAGAGGAAGAGCACATGAGGGGATGCCTCTTGTTGGCTTTATAGCCCAGTCCATGTTTCCAGATACGGAAAGGACCCCTGCAAGTGTGCTCAACATGAGCTGCTTCCACCGCTCACTCCACCTCTCCCTAGGGCTCCTTCATCATTTCCCGGCTGCTCATTGCCAGCAGGGAGCTCGGACTCCGCTCCTCCAGGAGAGCTAGAAGATGAGAGGCAGAACAAGGGAAAAGCAGCTGGAAAGATCCACTCCACTCCGCTTTCTCCTCTGTCACCTCACTGCCCCTTGTGGCATCAGAGCACTCAGCACAGTCCAGCCTAGGTGACTTTGGCACCTCTTAAATCTCAGTAGTGGGGGCTCAGTTTGGCTTTGTTCGGTTTGGTGGTGTTTTCCAGTTAGCAATAACCTTCAGCAAGCTTCACACTGCTGTCTGCTAAAATGATGTCCCCTATGCCCAGCTTTGAGACGGTAAATCTGTGGTTCTGTGAAATAAAGGCATTTATTTGCCCAAGGTTAAATGGCCCCAAATGGCAAAGTGTGGATTTGCAAACTTCTCCCAACACTCGGTGTCAGTTATATCTTGGTTCACCATGAAGATCCCACATTGTGTGCCACATTTTTCCCTAGGCAGATCCCCTCTCCAAAGAGGAGCTTCTGCCAGTGACACCAGAGGGTGGCCCTCACTCCCATTTTCTTTCCCTTCACTGCATTTGTGTGTTTTCTTAAGAATTTCAGGCAGAGGGACAGCAAGTGGTAAGATACGGAAACGGGACTCTATCAGGCACTTTTGCGAGAAGCGTAAGAGGCAAAGGGTCACACCGTAGGTTGATAATAGGTAAGAAGAGGAGAGAAGATTCCAAAGAATGAGTAGTGTGAGATGATTATTGGATTCCTTGCCAAAGCATTTACAGTTTCCTAGTGGTGAGGGATAGCGATAAAATAGTCTTTACAGGGAAATAAACTCAGATATGTTTTAGAAAGCAGTTGGATAAAGTCTAGAATTGATAACATGATACTGCCAGAGATGATTTTTTTTTAAACGTGTGGCAAGCCCATCCATGTTGCAAATTACCAATTTTTCTTTTCAAGGGCTGAATGTGGTTTCTTTTTTGTTTTGTTTTGCTCTCCATTGTGCTACAGGACATCAAACTCAGGGCCTTCGTACATCCCTAGCCCTTTTTTATTTTTTATTTTGAGACAGGATCTCAGGAAGTTGCTCAATACCCCAAGCTATTATTTAATAATCATAGATGAAATGGAGGGAAAAGATTCAAAAGGCATTGTAAAGTTCTAAGTAATAGGCACTGGTAACCAGTGCAATTCTGGGGAGGGCAGGGGACAGGATTAACAAACAGGAATGTGGACAGGACAACCCAGCTTGGATGGTGGGACCCCGTCCTCTGCTGAGAATACTGAAAGCCCAGGTTGAGGGTTCAAAGGACAACCTCAGTCTCAGGCACACAGCTGAGCTGGCTGGAGGACAACTGGGTGAGGGGCCCTGAGTATTTTGGGCTGGAATTCAATATAAATATGAGTCTTGGTCATAAAAATGTGTGAGAGTGAATGAGACCACCTGGAAAGGGCAGAGTAAGAGAAAGATTAAGGGATAAAATCTTGGCTGCTGAAAAATGTTGACAAGGTATACAGATAAGGTTAAAAAACTTGAAAAGAGGTGGTTAGAGACAGAGATGGAAAAAAGGGGACAATGAATCTAAAGTTAGGGAACGCACTAGCCTTATTTTGGGCACAAGGCGGGATGCTTGTAAAATGTTATTGCTGGGCTGTTTTTAAAATAATTTTATGTAAAATGTAAGTTTTAAAATTCTTACTATCCTCAACCAAGGAATTTATAGTTTTTATGTCCCATCCTTTACAAAGTGTGTCACAGGACTTAATTTTTCTTTACTAATCAGATTGGTTTATTCTCTTGGTAACAGTTTGTAACAGAAGAAAACCAGCAAAATGCTATTTGCTGTATAGAGAACATAGCTAGAAGGTATACTTTTCAAAAGAACTAAAGGATATTGTTTTGAGGTATTATCATATTGGCACTATATTGTTTGATGCATACAACTAAACCTGAACACTATTTTTACAAAACTAGCAAAAATGTATTTCTGGCCTGGCTCTGTGGACATGAGACAGGAACTAGAATAAGAAACCCCTCCTTGCAAGAACCATATAGTACAGTCACAAGGGTAAGGTGCTGGAAATCACATTGGTTTTGAACCACACAATGATAGTATCAAAGGTGCCCGCCCAGGGAGGCTGCTTATTATTCCCACCCATTACCCCAACCCCATTCTCTCCTTTCAGATAATTTATAATCTCAATATAATTCCGGCTCAGCATAAGTTGCCAAAGTAGAGATTGTATCCGCCGGCTTTCTGGGAGATAGATGTGGCCACGTGGTGACCGACCGAGCTCTAACCAAAGAAGAGAAATGCTGGGGATTAGGGTTTAACCCTAAATGCCCCCAGACCCTCATGTGTTCAGATATGGGGCCTAGTTGGAAGGGGCCAGTCACCGGGGGTGTGGCCTGGAAGGGTACATTCTTGTCCTTAGCTCACTGGCGGCGCGCGCGCTCTCTCCCCCCTCCCCCTACACTCCCTCCCTCCCCCCTCTCCCAGCTTCCCTGAGGAGTGCCTTCCCTCTGCCGCGCCCTTCTGCCATGATGTTTCCACCTTGCAGCTAGCAGACCTTGGGTAGAGTTCTCTGAAAACTATGATCCAATCCAAAGTAAGCCTCTCCTTTTTGAGGTTGCGGGCATTGAGTATTTTTTCCCAGGGATGGGACAATTATACAAGGCAATAACTTCTCTACCACTTGCTTAATAGAAAGTCACTTATCCTGGATTTTCCCTTCCCCTTTCTCATTGGTGAGATCAAGGACCATGTATCAAACCCACTTCAGCTTCGTGGGACATCCCAGGGAGCCAGAACAACAAGAGCAAGGGACTTAGGATGCCACATAATCTGGTGACACAGAGCTGCCTTCTCACCCATAATCACTCAGGACGGACTCTTCTCTCTCACTGAATGCCCCGTGCTTGGGCATCTGCATTAGCGTCTACTCTGACACAGCTATCATTTATTTAGCGATTAATAGATGCTCGATACTTTAGCTCAATGGAGTTTCACACAGTTCTGAGTGATTTCATATTCTCACGTACAGATCAAAGATGCAGGCAGGTTAAGTCATTTGCCCTTGACCAAGAGCCAGTGGGTACTGGAGCCGGGAATCTACGTCTGTAGGGATACACAAACTACACTTTTTAAACCAATGCCCTTATTATGTCTTAACAATTCTTACGGCAATAACAATAATTTTGTGTTGAATTCTTTTTCATTTCTCTTTAATTGATGAATAAAAATTATACAAGCTGGGCATGGTGGTGCACACCTGTAAGCCCACCACTGGGGAGGCTGAAGCAGGATGAGTTCTAGACCAGCCTGAACTGCACAGCAAAACCCTGTCACAAAACAACAATATATATATATATATATATATATACACACACACACATATATATATATAATACAGTGTACAACATATTTTGTAATATGTATACATTATGAAATGGCTCAGGTGGGATATTTCTCACATGCTTATTTTTTATGAAAATGCTTAAGATCTACTTCCAGATATTTTCAAAATTGATATATTGTTATTAACTCTAGTCACTACCTTATATAATGGACCTCATGAACTTGCTCCCCCCAAGAGAGGTTTTGTTATCATTTAACCTGCATTCCTCCCTCACCACAGAACTCTATTTCTGTGCATTCAACAGTTTGCCATTCCTCATATGAGTGGAAGGATATCTTTCTGTGCCTGGCTTATTTCACTAAACATTATGTTCTCCAAGTTCATCCATGTTATTGTGAATGATAGGATTTCCTTTTTAAGATTGAATATACTAAATTGTTTCAAAATGATTACATACTAAGCCTTATTACTTACTAAATACATAATAATTTTAAGGAGTTTTATTGAGTAACCACTATTGATGAATATCAGTCACGCACTGGTTTTACATACATTTACTTATTTTTGTGTTTAAAGTGCTAAGGGGCTGGGGATTTAGCTCAGTGGTGCTGTACCTGCCTCACGAGCACAAGGTCCTGAGTTCGATCCCCGGTACCGGAAAAAAAAATCTAAAGTGCTATAGGATGATCACAAATTTTATCCTTGTTTATCAGATGAGGAAACGAAGTGGCTTAAGCACCTCACCCAAAGTCACTGTTACAAGCTAAATTACGTCTCATTCCCACCCCAAAAATCTGTATGTGGAAGTCCTAACCCCAATGCCTCTGCAAGTGTCCTTATGGGCCAGAGGTAATTTGGAAGCTAGATAACCACAGGTGATTGAGATGAAGTCATTAGGATGGGTCCTCCTCTAACATGAGTGCTGTCCTTATGAGAGGAAATTTGGATGAAGACCTGCCTAGAGGGAGGATCATGAAAAGACAGAGGGAGGAAACTCCTGCAAGTCCAGGCGAGGCTGCAGGAGAAACCAACCCAACTCCACTGACACCTTGGCCTCAGGCTCTGAGCAGGAGGGACAGAGAATGAATGTCTGTGGTGGCAGCCCCTCAGTCTCTGTGCTCTGTACGGCAGTCTGAGCAGACCGGTGCAGACGCACAGGTAACAGATACACCTGGTGAAGTGAGACGCGTGGAATTAATACCTGGACAGTTTTGTAGAGGAGAGAAAAATGCCAGGTGATGGCAACAATTGAGCAGGGCCTTGCAAAGGAGCGAGTCCTCCAGGCTGGGAAAGAGAAAAGCAGAATCTGTGTGGGGTGAGAGGAGAGCAGCACGTGCTGCCTGTGAGAGCCCGGGGTGAGTGCCCACCATCTGCTGCTCTGGCTGGGTCCCCGAGGAGCACAAGGACAGGCTGGGGCCGGTGCCAGCTCAAAGAGAAGCCGGCCAGCTGGCCGGGGGACAGGGGAGCTGAGGCCCCTGCGCAGCTGGCTCCGGGAGGGGTGGCCTCCAGGGAGCAGGGCCTTATGTTCTCACCAGGAAATGCCCGTCTGTTCTGTTCTGTGAAAACCCAGGGCGGACCAGCCTGGCTCTTCTCCCTTTGATCTTTCCCACATGGAGAACTCGTTGCATTTATTTCCTGGTTCCTTAGGAGACATTTCTAGAGGCTCGCCCACAGAAGCCTGTATTTGTCAGTCAGTCTTGCAGGTGGTGAACCCGCCCTATGCAAAATAAAATGTCTTTACCTCTTTCCACCTGATGGTTAATGTTTTATGTCAATTTGGCTTGGTCACCGGGCCCAGATATTCAGTCAGTATTTTTCTGGATGTTTCAGTGAAGATGTTCTTTGGATGTGATTAACATTTAAATCTGTGGACTTCGAGTAAAACCGGTTACCTTCCATAATGTGAATGGGTCCTGAAGAGACCAAAGATTGACCTCCCATGAGCAAGACAAGAATTCTGCGGGAGATGGCCTTTGGGATCAAAGCACAAGTCTTCCTCCAGCCTGCTGGGCTGCCCCATTTGGTTTTGGATTTAAACCTTCACAGTCCTGTAAGCCAGTTCCTAAAATCAGCCAATCGAACTAACAATGTATCTCTGTCTGTCTCTCCACGCCCCCTTATGTTTGTGTGTTTGGTTTGCAATACATGTGTTTATGTATGTACACACAACGCCCTACACACATACATCCTGTGGATTCTGTTTCTCTGGCAAATCCTAATACACATCCCCAAACCCTTGTCCAGTGTCTGCCACCCTAGTGACAAGGCCTAGACCCTGGCCTTGGGTGCCCTAACTGGAAGCATGGACAACAGTGATGTGAGAGGGAGGACTATGCATTTCTGACTTTGCTGTCATGTCCTCTGCTTGAGCCAATATATTTTGAACCCACCACGGGACTGGACGGGTCCATGGAATGAACATCATGGTGCTGTTCACTCATGACTCTTCTAGGAATGAGGCTGACCACAGGAAGGGGGGTGCCCAGTAGGAATGAGAAGCTCTGAGGTACTCACAGAAGAGACCACAGTCAGACAGCATATGGGAGAAGGGAGTGCAGGTCCCCAGGGCCCCAGCAGCAGAGTTGGCACCAAACTGTGCCTTGAACAATGACCAAGCTGGACTGGAATGTATGGAGAAGCACCTGCCAGGATCTTGGCTAGGCCAGGGTGAGAGGACAGGAAGAGGCAAGAGCTTGAAGGTGCCCGAGTCACCAGCAGCCAAAATGCAAGATGAAGCTGGTTTTTGTTATTGTTTTCTGGTACTGGGGACTAATCCCAGAGCCTTTGGACTGAACTATATCCCAAACTTATTTTATTCTTAGTTTAGTTTTTTGTTTTGTTTTGTTTTTTAAGAGATGGGGACTCACTATATCACTAAATTGCCCAGGCCACGGGGCCAGGGATTTAGCTCAGTGTTTCCGGCGCCTGCGTTGGAAGTGCAAGGTCCCGAGTTCAATCCCTGGTACCAAAAAAAAAAAAAAAAGCCTAAATTGCCCAGGCCAAGGTTGAACTTACAATCTTCCTGTCTCAGCCTCCCAGAGTGCTGGGATTACAGGTATGTGCCACCATACCCAATTAGGATAAACCTCTTTTAAAATTTTGTTGGATTTCAAAATTAATTATTTACATGGATTCCAATTTGCTCTTCTGCATCTCACAGAACAGCCCAAAAGGCTCAGAAGGGGTGTGTCAAGTCTGGATGTGGCCGGGCCCCCTCCAGGCCTCCTGCTGAAGTTCAGTCCTCATCGTGCAGTAGTGAGAGAGTAGAATCTCATAACTCAACCATGGTGGTTAGCAGGGGAGTCTTTAACAAGTGACTGAGATTAGATAAGCTCATTGGGGTGGGGCCCATGATTGAATCCTAGTGGCTTTACAAGAAAGAGAGAGACTAGGACACTAGAACACGGACACACACACATACTCTCTTCTCTCTCTCTCCGTATGATCTCCTGAACCGTCCCAGGACTCTGCCAGTAAGAAAGCCATCACCAAGCGCAGCCCCTTGAACTGTGAGCCAAAATAAACCTCTCTTCTTTATAATTTACACAGTCTGTGATATCAGCAACAGAAAAAAAGACCAAGGCAGGGAACACTGAGCCTAACAGCACATGGATTTTCCAGTGCACAAATACATAAAGTGTGACCACTTTTTAAAAAGTGACTAAATAAAAAATACATACCCCTCTGGGATGGCTTTTTTTCTCGTGGCCAATTTAGCCTTGAAAATGTGCACTGTGGTTACATGAAGGCCTCCTGGTGCAGCTCAGTGCTTCTGCCTGTCCCTTTGAATGCTACCAGTGATATGGGCTCTGAACCTGGCCCTTGGCTGGCAGCCTAGGCATCAGAGCAGGTCAACAGCTAAGGTTCCCTTCGTTATGGGACCACACTACAGCAGCCCCCGCGCCCCAACTCCTCCGTTCATACTTTCAATTCTGGCATAAAATCCCACACCACATTTTTTTTTTTCCGGCCTCCAGACTTTACTGCCCAGTTCTTCTTCAGATAACTGGAGATATTGGACACCAGTTTTCTTGTCCCTGCAGCTGTGATTAAGGGGCAGTTACTTCTTTGCTGACAGACAGGAACTAGAAACATCCGTCTTATTCCAGAAAGTAAGGCTAACATGAATAAATCAAATGATAAGTGCCGGTGAGGCTTCAGGACAAAAGCAAACCTTCTACATTGTTGGTGGGAATATAAACTAGTATAACCACTATAAAAGTCTTCAAAAAACTACAGAGATTCCTAAAATATCTAAAAATAGAAATTCCATTCAACCCAACTATTCCCTTTCTAGGTTATCTTCCCCAAAGAGTTAAAGACATATCACAATAATACATCCATTTTAATGTTTATAACAAATACAGCTCAATAGCTAAATCTTGGAAGTGGACTATTTGTCCATTGCCAAGTGAATGGATAAAGAAAAAGTAGACACAATGGAGCATTACTCTTCCATAAAGAAAGATAAACTTGAGGCATTTGGAGGGAAATGGATACACCTTGAGACTGTGTTAAGTGAAATAAATGAGACACAAGAGCTGACATATCACATGGTTTCTCCTACATGAGAATTTCAAAGTATAAATAAAGAGCAAAACAAAAGATAGATAATAGGAAACAGGGATAGAGCTTTTGCAAAAGGAAAACAGATGGAGAAAAGATATTTTTTAAAAAAGAATTAAGATGTGTTATCTGCATGTCCTAACTCTCCTTGAGGAATGTAATCATTATGTACTATAAATAGGTATGAATAAAGTTTTTTAAAAAGGAAAATACGTATTTTCCATCCCATTTCATAGTGTGTTTTCCTTTCCTTTTCTGTGTGTGTGTGAGAAAGAGAAAGAGAAAGAGAAAAAGAGAGAGAGAGAGAGAGAGAGAGAGAGAAGAGATAGAACCACAACTTATTGTCAGTTTCCACACCCAATTCCAAAATTCCAAGGACAGTCAGATTGGCAATAGTGTAACATGATTTTCTACTGGGAAGTTGTCCTGGGCAGGGGGTAAAGTTCCTGTATCCCTCCCTTTGCTCTCCAGAGATTCTGGCTTTGTGTTGAATTATACAAACTGCAGCCTGTCTAGCCTCAGTCTCAACTTATGATTTGCTGCTTTATGGAGTTGTGCTGAAGATTTAGGGGCTGAAAGCAGGGTCTTGTACATATACCTGTAAAGCCCCACTCATAGCAGCATTTTTCATAATAGCAAAATTGTTCTAAAACCCGATATTCAACAGATGAATTTGTATTTAGATGTCCCCTCAAAGCCTCATGTGGATGAGGTGGGATTTTCTTTTTCAGAGGTAGTTAAATCTGGAATGTGTGATGCTTGGGTTAAGGGCATGTGATTACTAAACCATTACATGTGAGTGATCAGTTTGGCACTGCCCTAATCCCAGTAGCCTGAATAAGATAAGAGGGGCAGAAAGATGTTGTAAAACTCTCATTACCTTTGCTGCCTTGTGTGTGCCATATTGCTTCTCCTCTATGGATCCCTGTTTGCCATCCCTGTCTTGGAGCCAGCTGATTATGGACTGAAACTTCTATGAACTGTAAGCCAAATAAACCCCTTCTCTTCAACTTGGATGTCCAGTATTTTATCTCAGCAATGAGAGAAAAGTAACTAACACAATGACATAGCTTTAAAAAACAATAAGGGAACACGAAAAATGGAACCAGTAGCTCCTAGATGACTCAAACAGGTCTAATATAAGAGAAAGTGGAATTAGCAAAAAATCAGAAAACAGTAGAAAGAACATTTTTAAAAACCTGTTTACACAAGTAATAGCAACAAACTTTCCAGACATGGAAAAAGGATTTAACATACACACAAGTGAAGGGTATAGAACCCTGAGCAGCCAGTAATCAGGAAAAAAGCTCCACACCACATAATAAATCAAACACCAGAAATACAACTCGAGAACAAAATCTTAAAGATTGCCAAAGAAATGAATCATGTATATAGGAAAACCTTTTAGAATTACAACAGAATTTTCAACATAAGCCTTAAAGATAAGGAGAGCCTGAAATGAAGTCTCTTAAGACTCAATCTCTTAAAGACAACAACTTCTAACCTAGACTGTTATATCCTGCAAAATTGTCTTTTAAAAATGATGGAGAAATAAGATACATTCATGGTAAAGAAAACAAAGGAATTCATGACTGCAGCAAGAAACTATGGGGGATTCCCTGACAGACCATTCAAACACAAAGTTAGGAGCAAAAGCAGCTTTAATGCTGCTCGCTCAAAAGGGACTAGTGTCCCTATGCAAACATATGGAATTAAATGGCACATGCTTGAATCATCTATGGATCACCGAGGAAATTAAGAAAAAAATAAGACAATTCCCAGAATTAAATGATAATGGCACTACAATACACCAGAACTTATGGGATACAATGAAATTGGTCCTAAAGGGGATATGTATAATGGTGAATCCCCACATTAGAAAAATAAAATGAACCCAAATAAATAACCTAATGATACATCTCAAGATCTTAGAAAAACAAGAACAATCCAAACCCAGAGCTTGTATAAGGAGGAAATTGTAAGGATCGAACCAGAAATCAATGAAATGGAGACCAAAAAAAGGACAAAAAAAATCAATGACTCAAAGAGCTGTTTTTTGAAAGAGAATAAATAAAATAGACAAACCCTTATGCCAGTTTTACTAAGTAAAGGAAAGACAAAATATTAATGCAATTAGAAATGAAAACAATGAAATCACAATGGAGACTGCTAAAATCCAGGTAATTATTAGCAACTACTTCACAAAAATATATGCCAAAGAATTGGAGAACTCACAAGAATTGGAGAGATCCCTAGACACATATAAATTGCCAAAATTGAACTAAGACTTAAAACTCTTGAGCAATCCAATAACAGTCAATGAAATAGAAGCATTAATTTTAAAACTACCAACTAAGAAAGCCCAGGACCTGATGGATTCACAGTCAAATTCCATGAGAACTTCAGGGAAGATCTAACACACATATTCCTCAAGCTTTTTTATGAAATTGAGAGGGAAGGAGTACATTCAAAATCATTTCCAGAAGATAACATTTTTGTGATCCCAAAACCAACAAGGGTCCAACCAAAAAGGGAATTACATGTCAATTCCTTTCATGAATATGCAAAAATTATTAAGATACTGGCAAACAAAATGAGACAAATCATCAGAAAGATTACGCATCATAACCAAGTAGGCTTCAACCTGTAGGGATAGTTAGGGAGGAATATAGATAGCATAGGGCATGACCTGGGTGACTAGCATAATAGAACCACATGCTTACTCATGACTTGAACCAGAAGGGGCTGCCCTTTGTGGGACCTTTGCATGCTTTTCACTATGTGCCCATAGCGCCTGTGAAGCTTGGCTCAACCCAGAAACAAAAGCTAAGACCCTGATGGTACCAGTCAGAGAAACAGTTACTTTTTAAAAATCAGCTTACCCCTGTAAGTATGGAGAAGACAAAGATGCCTTGCTGAGAAGCTCACCTTGGGCTTCTCCCTGCCATACAGCTTGCTTGCTGTGTGGGGGTCCCCCCCACCCTGCCTTCTGCAATATTATATTATCAGCAAACTTCTACTGTACTTCACTTTTGTTATCTGAATTTCTCATTCCATGCTGGAGAGGCTTTCGGTTCTGAGTCAGCCTCACTCTACCTCTTGCATTCCTCTCAGGGTGGAGAAACAAACCAGGGAAGAGAAGGGTCTCTTCACAGGAGGACTCCCGCCCCCCCAGACCTTCACCTAACACAACAATCCCAGGGATGCAAGGATGGTTCAACACATGCACATCAATAAAGGTAATTCTTCTCGTTATCATCTTAGTAGATGCAGAAAAAAAGCCTTTGATAAAATTCAACACCCATTCATGATAAAAACCCTGAAAATACATATAGAAGGTCTTTATCTCAACATGATAAAAGCCACTTAAAACCAACCTACTGCCAACATCATATTAAATGGGGAAAAGCTTAAAGCCTTCCTCTAAAATCAGGAACAAGGCAAAGGTGTCCATTATTACCACTCCCACTCAACCTAGTTCTCAAAGCATTAACCAAAGCAATGAGGCAAAAGGAAGAAAAGGATACGTGTAGGAAAGGACAAAATGTTATTCGCAGATATGATCCTTTACCTACTAGATCTAAAAAACATCACCAAAAGACTCCTAGAATTGATAATCAAATTCAGCAGTGTAGCAGGATATAAAACACACACAAATCAATAGCATTCCTGTACACCAATAATGAACTCACTGAAAAAGAAATTAGGAAAATATCACTCAGAATAGCATAAGAAATCAAATACTTAGGTATTAACCTAAGGAAGTGAAAGACCTCTACAATGAAAATTATACCAGACTGAAAAAGGAAATCAAGGAAGATATCAGAAAATGGGAAAATATCCCCTGTTCCTGGTTAGGCAGAACCAACATAATCAAAATGGGTATACTGATACAAAACTGATACACAGATTTAATGCCATCCCAGTCAAAGCACCAATAGCATTTCTCATAGAGCTAGAGAAAACCACCCAAAAATTTATATGAAATCAGAAGAGATCCAGAATAGCAAAAGCCATCTTGGGTAACAAAAAGCAAACCAGGAAGCATCACAATCCCAGATTTGACATTGTACTACAAAGCTTCCACAATTAAAACAGCATGGTAGTGGAACAAAAACAGGCATGTGGATCAATGGAACGGAATAGAAGGAGCAGAAATAACCCCAGGCACATACAGCTATTTGATACTTGATAGAGCTAAAAATACACACTAAAAGTAACCTCTTTAATAAATAGTGCTGGGAAAATTGAGTATCTACATGCAGATAACTGACTCTAGACCTATATAATTCACCATGTACTAAAATAAAAATGAATCAAAATCTAAACGTTAAAACAGAAACATTTAAACTAGGCACAACTCTTTTTTTTGGTACCGGGGATCAAACTTGGGACCTTGGGCTTGGCAAGGCAGGCAGCAGAACCACTGAGCTAAACCCCGGACCCTAGGCACAGCTCTTGAAGACATAGGCATAGGCAAAGACTTTCTGAACAGAACCTCCATGCCACAAGAAATAATACCAAGACTCAACAAATGGGATCAAATTTAAAAACCATCTGTACAGCAAAGGAAATAAAACAACAGAGTGAAGAGACAACCTACAGAATGGGAAAAAAATTTGCCAGCTATTCCATGGACAGAGGACTAACATCAATGATACATGAAGAACTCCCTTAGACACCTCTCCAAATAAAAGACCCACTCATAAAATGGGCAAGTAGAATGAGTAGACAGTTCTCAGAAAAATAAAATGGCCAATAGATACATTAAAAAATTCTCATCAGTGCTGGCCATCAGAGAAATGCAGATTAAAACTACACAAAGAATGGCTATCATCAAAACAATCAAGTAATAACAAATGCTGGCAAAGATGTGGAGAAAAAGAAATTCACCACATTGTTGGTGGGAATATAAACTAGCAAATCCACTATAAAAATTGGTGTGGAGATTTCTCAAAAAAAACTAAAACTAAAAATTCCACTTGACCTAGCTTTTCCCTTCTAGTTGTCTGCCCAAAAGAGTTACAATTAAGATGATCATATTCCAGGGACATATGAACACTCACAATTATAGCAACACAATTTACAATAGCTCAATCTTCAAATAGTGGATATGTCTATCAACAGATGAGTGGATAAGGAAAATGTGGTATTTATACACAATGGAGTACTGTGCTGCTATAAAGATAAACTTGAGGCATTTGTACATAAATGGTTGCAACTTGAGAACGTAATGTTAAGTAAAATAAATCAGACACACAAGCTCAGTATTGCATGGTTTCTCTTATATGAGAAA
>NW_004624853.1:166640-204542 GCF_000247695.1 Heterocephalus glaber | reverse complement strand
ATAACAGATGCTGGCAGGGGTGTGGGGAGAAAGGAACCCTTCTCCATTGTTGGTGGGAGTGCAGACTGGTGCCACCACTGTGGAAATCAGTATGGAGATACCTCAAAGAACTAGGACTAGAGGTCCCATTTGACCCAGCTGTTCCTCTACTGGGTATCTTCCCAAAAGAATTTCAAAAATCATACCACAGTGATATATATATGCGCACCCATGTCTATAGGGGCACAGTTTGTAATAGTTAAAACTTGGAAACAGCCCAATTGCCCATCAACTGGAAACTGCATAAAGATGATGTGGGGTTTTTTTTATAAAATTGAGTACTACTCAGCAATAAAGAACAAGAAACTAGAGACATTTATAGCTAAGTGGATGCATATTGAGGCCATACTCAAGTGAAATAAGAATAATTTTTCTAGTGTGAAAAACAAAGTGTAAATAAGGATTGAAATGTATAGATAATTGAAATAGGAAGAAAAGGTCTAAAGGAGTAGGGGAAGTAGGAGGGGAAAGGAAAGAAGGGCAAAGAAAACAACATGAGAAAAGGAAAAATGGAAACAAAGTTTTTGTAAATAAGGAAGGGTGGAGGGGGTGAAGGGAGGGCAGGGGAAGGGGGAAAAAATAAGAGCCAAGATACTCATGTAAAGGTACAAGTTCCTAATGATGAATGTAACTGTATTGTATACCTAAAATGTACCAATAAACTTAACTGAAAAAAAAAGGTATCATGAGTATATTTTTGACTCCTGAGATGAAAAGCCTTTCTAGAGAAGATAGCATCTGTTTCTACAGTGAAGAGGAAGTGGAAGCCACTTGGCGGAAGTGGGGGGGCAGGAGCCAGGATTTCACTTCCTTATTCTGACAGTGGATGTAAATGATGGGGAAGCTTACAGCTCAGGCTCTCTGGAGGCCTTTAAACAAAAAGCAGAGATGTTCAGCTGGGCATAGAGCCAAGCCCTCCAACTGAGGCCCCCCACCTCCAACTACTCCCTGGTCCCCCACACTGTCTGCAACCCCAGCTGACAAGCACAAGCTGAATCACTTTGTGCATTTCCCACCCTGATGAGGGAAGGGGAACTAGCCTTCATTGACTGCATCTTCTATGCTGGCACCTGGCATGAGTCTTTGCTCATTCTCAAAGGTCAGGCCTCATCAACAACAGCAATTTGAAAATTCAGGTCTGGAACTTGAAACAGTAGCATTGGTAACTATTATCATAGAAGAAAACCATAAAGCCATGAAATCTTTTTGAAGAGAGAAAAGTAGATGAATACAGCATCCAATTGCTACAGAGAAGTGAATAATAAGTGGTAATCTGGAAAAGTCAGGAAATTTGAAATTTGGAGGAAGCTAAAGTCTATCTGATTTACAGTGCAGTTATAGTGGATGAAGCACATGGGCTTTGAGGTTAGATGGTCTAGTTCACTTGTTCTACAAATATTTATTGGGCACCTAGTATGTGCCACTGTCTGTATCAAGGTGTTTACACTCTAGGGGAGATAGATATAAAAGTATAAACAAGCCAATCCGTAATAAATGCTATTGAGTCCTTCATTTCTCCAACACATATTCCAGTTACCTAGGAGATAAGATCAGGAAAGGTGACCAAGCTCCAAGGGTTTAGCATTTGGCAGAGGCTTGTTCTAATGAGGTAGGAACCTGCTGGTGGGCATTGATCAGAGCAGTGATACTATATAAAACTATTTTCAGAGGACCACTGCAGCTGCTACATGGAGAATAAACTGCAAAGACCTAGCACCGATTCTGAGAGAGCCACCGGAAGATGACTGTAGTCACCTAGGTGAGAAGTGGTGATGGGGACCAGGCCAGGAGGCAACACATAGGTGGTGAGAAGCTGGCAAGAGCTAAAGGTAGAAAACGAGATTTGCTGACAGACTGAACAAGTGGCGTAAGAAACAGAGGGAAGTGAAAAGTGACCCGAAGGTTTTGCTCCAAGGAATAATAGAACTGCCAATAATTGAAATGAGGATGGCTGTACAAATCACGGCTTGGGGGGAAGAAAGGAAGGGAATCAAAACTCATTTTTACATAGGACAGTGGTGAGTTTGAGAACACTTGTAGACACTAAGTTGGGATGTCAAGTTGGCAATTGCTTAACATGGCCTGGAGTACAGGGGAGAAGCCTAGGCTGAAAAATAATTACTAAAAGGAAAAATAAAGCAGGCTGCTAAAACTTAATAAGGGTAAAATTAATAATGCCATTCTAGATAAAGTGAAAGACGATCTTGCTGAGAGGATGACCTGAGACCTGATGGAGGGCAGGGAGAAGCCCAACTGGTTGGGAGGGGAAAGGGAGCCCAGGTAGAGGGAAGAGTGACAGAGAGAATGCTCAGTTTTTGGAGGAAGAGCACAAAGTTCAACGTGGTGACCAAAAGATGTCTGGTGAGGATATAAAATCAGAGAGGTGGATACGGACCGTGAGGTAGGATGGAAAAATTAAAAGGCAAAAAGGAGACACAAATGCTTAACTAAAAATTGTGCCTTGTATAACTTCAAGTACTTAGCCAAAGTCACCCAAGACAGCCCCATGCCAAGATCCCTTGGCTAGATTTACACCTCCTCCCTACCAGACCCATCACTGAAAGCCCATACATTGGCTCAATTAAGAAAGCAAGGAACAGGAGCCTGGCTCTGAGATAAAGACAGCCCCAGTGTCAACAGTTCTTGGGAATATTTACACTCCTTCCCTACCAGGGAAAAGGTCACAAATCGGCCCAATTAGGAAAGTAAACAACAGGTTGAGTAAATCCAGAGAATGTTTAAATCACCTATCCAGAAAAAGGCCAGGGCAGGGGGAGCTGGGCCCGGGAACAGGTTGGTACCTATTTAAGGGAGATGGGGGCCACTTTCAACTAGCTTTTCAGCTCCTCAAGAAAAGTATAGGCTGGACCCATGCACCCAACCCAGGTAGGAACCCCAAGAGGGACTGGCCACCCCATCGCCAGCCCCACATCAGGCCCATGCAGCCAGTCTGGGAAACCCCAAGAACCAAGTGGAGACGTGCACGCTGGGGGCTGCCCCTGGGGTCTCCTCAGCACAGGGAAACAGAAGTGACAACCAACGGACCCACCTGATTGAAGAAGAGACCAGGAGGAGAGTTTGCTTCATCACTGAAGTGTTACCCTACCACAGAGAAAGGTGAAAGAAACCACAAGAAATAGGTTTGGCTCAGGGGAGAGCTAAATAGGGATCTGCTCAAATCCTTTGAGAGACTCAGGATCAGACCAGGAAGTTCACAGGGCCTGTATTCTACTGAGGAAGCCCAGGCTTGGAGGGTAAATTTGTCAGAGGGGGTGATCCTGAAAAATATGGTACTTAGTCTAGTGATACCCTTAGCCTCTGGCACTGCTGCTGGCATTCAGCAGAAATGAGTGGGCTGAAGTACAACATTATACACTGGTCTATTATAGGTGGTCTGTTTGCACTAAAATCATAATCATCGTAGTTCTCATTAAGGGATGTCCAAGACTGGTTCCTAGAGTTTGGCAACATCCAGTTGTCATTTGATGCCATCGATGTCAGTGAATTTACACTACTGTGAAGGCAACATGGCAGTGGATATTAACTGGTTTTCTCTCTATGCCAGTATCTGGAATTCCTGGGGATTGTGAATAATAAAAATGAACACACACACACACACACACACACACACACACACACACACACAGGGTCATGGAGAAGCAAAGCAACTGAAGATTCCCAAGATTTCCCAACTCTCCGAACTCAGAGCAAGGGACCACAAATGGGGAGGGAAAAAAAATACCAGATGGCTGAGCTCTACAAAAAGTTTACAGAAGAAATGGAGAAACTAGATAAAAGAGTAATGAACCAAAAATTCACAGCAGTATCACTCAATCTGCCCAAAGTGAATTTAGGAAAAATAAGTAAAAAATTGGACTAGCTGACCAAAATGGTTCAAAGCATGAATGACAGATTCAACAAAGATATAGAATCCTTGAAAAGATGCCAGGCAGAAATACTTGAGACAAAAAACTATACAGAGTTCATAAATTGCAGAAATGACCAATGTGGAGACCATGTGTCTGACATGGTGGGGAAAAAAATGGCAAATTATGAAGAGGTATTTAAAGAAGCCACACATAAAAAAAGAGAGAAGAAAACACTATCCAGAAGCTACTAGATGACACTGAGAAGATGAACCTTGGAGTTAGAGAAAAGTTAGACGATACCACAGATGGAATTATTAATACGTTTACAGAGCTCATAGTAGAAAATTCTGAAATACAGGAAAATAGTTTAAAATAAAACAGGCTTACAGAACACCAAAAACTATGACCAAAATAAAACTCATTAAGATATCTCATTATTAAATTGCCAAATATCCAAAAACATAATTTTAAAGCAGTCAGATAAAAGCCAAAAAAAAAAACTCATATAAAGGTAAACTAGTCAGAATTACAACAGACTTCTCAACATAAACCTTAAAGGTCAAAAGCTTGAGTGAAGTATTTCAAGCCCTAAGAACAAATAACTTCCAACTCAGATTATTTTTCTTGGTTTCTCGATGATTGTCATTCTTTCTGGTGTAAGATGAAATCTTAGTGTTGTTTTAATTTACATTTCTCTAATGTCCAGAGATGTTGAAAAAAATAATAAATGCTAGTGAGGCTGTGGTAAAAAAAAAAGAAACCCTACTACTTTGTTGGTAGGAATGTAAATACAACCATTATGGAAATTAGTATGGAGATTTCTCAAGGAACTAAAATTAGAAATTTCATGTGACCCAGCAATCCACCTTGTAGGTATCTTCCCCCAAAGTGCTTATAACATCATACTACAGTGCTACACGCATAGCAATGTTTATAGCAGCACAATTCATAATTGCTAAATCCTGAAAACGGCCTGTATATCCATCAAAAGATGATTGGGTAAATGTAGCATCATACATAATGGAATACTACCCAGCTATAAATAAGGACAAATTTGAGTCATCTGTGGGAAAATGGATGCACCTGGGTAAAATAATGTTGCGTGAAATAAACTAGACACACACAAGTTTAATACAATATGATACCACTGATTTGAATGAGGCAAAGTACAAAGAAAGCATGGCCATACATCTAATAGTGTGCTCTGATTAAATATAATTGTTTTATGTGTTCTATGTGTTATCTTTTCTATTTATCTGCCTGTTAATCTGTTTTAATAATTGGTTAAGGTATCTGCAACTGCTTCATTAAAAAAATTTTTGAGCTCGTATCAATTTTATTTTTTCTCTTATTTGTGCTCCTGTAAAAGTGGCTCTTTTGGACTTTCCATGAGAAACTGTTATACAGGCTTCTGGGGATAACTAAACTCATTAAAAATTTACCAAATTAGGGCCAATATGTTCAAGTCTTACATGAGACTTGCAAATAAAAACCTTAAAGTTTGGTAAAAGTTATACATGATTTAGGCTAGTATGTATGCTTCTGTGTGTTAATTTTCAGGTATAAATTACGTTCCAGAGGTTTTACTTCAGTTAGCTTGTAGCTAAGTGGACATTCATGATATGGCCCAAATACTTTATGTTCACAAGGCTTAGCAGTGAGCTGATTCACACTGGTGAGATTAGCCAGCTGCCTCCTCTCAGGGTCACCCTGTGCCGCTGTACCTCAAACTGGGTCAAGCCACACGCGCCACCTGCCCAAATTGGTAAGATAATCATAAAGATATCTTTAAAGTTAGGGACATATTTTCATCCAAGTTTTTAGCCGAAGAAGCTAATATTTATCTCAAAAATGGGTTTATAAGTGCAATGTCCATTGGTTTCTTACGTACAATGACTTAAAACTTTTTCCATGGTAAAGGTGTTAACTGCTATGATTTGGTTCTCATGAATCATCTAAAGTAGTTAAGATAAATAAGTGGGGATCCCTTGGGCTTAGGGAACGACTAGACAAAACTTCACTCTATGGCTGAAAAAGCAGCCACCTTATTATTTATTAAATAAATTATGATATATAATTAAGCTGGCTATAATAAGAGTCTAAAAGTTTTCTGTATCTAAAGCAACAAATTTTCTTTAAGATATTAAGATGCTCTTGGCTAAACTTACAAGACTAGACTCAAACATAGGTTTTACTAAGGTTTTTACAGTTTACTAAGATTATGTTATCTATTGTTAGGCTTTTGGTTACTTAAACTGAGTTTTAAGGGTTAAGGATGACTTAAATGTTAATTTGTAAAATGTTTTCAATAATCAGCCTATGATTGGTTAAACAACTATTAGGTTATAACACACCAAATGTATATATTTGGAAGACAATGCAGCATAAAACTTTAAAGTTCAATACATACAAAATAACAATTACTTTTTATACAACATGCATTACATCTAGAACTTAGACATAGAAAATGATCACAATATTTGCCATTGCTTTAATTTTGGTCCTGCCATTCAAAACTTGATCTACCTCTACTGGCCTTGATTAAACAAACATTTTGCTACCGTAAAAGTGAGATACTTACATATCGAGTAATAGGTTTGTTTATGGTTAATAGCACTATTTCCCAAACTTACAAAACCTCAAAAGATGTTCTTTAGTTCTTGTCAGTCCAGTTATACCATGTAAACCTGTTAAAAAATCTGAACTCTGCCTTAAGAGGAAAAACTAATTAAATGTACATAAAGATGCCCATGTAGCAGTGGCGGTAATTAGTGCTAGCATCATGGCATAGTAAATGCATTTGTGTTTCCCAAGTGCACAGCCTTGCCAGGATATGGAAATTAGAAGAACATTGCATCATACAGCTGACTGCCAGACTAGCACTGTTTATAAGGACTTTCTCAGGGTTATGTTTACACGATTGCTATGGAATTGCATTGTGAGAGTTACATGTGCCTGAATAAAAGGTAGCCTAGATTCAGTATTAGATATTAGTAAACTATAAAGTACATCTGTAAATAAGTACGTTCTGCTTAGAAGGCATTCTGTTTTTTAAAGGAAGGAACAAATTTAAGTGAGTTCATTTATGGCATTAAATATTTTGTAATTGGTTAAAGATAACTGATTAGAAAGTTATTTTATATGAACATTAATTTTTAAATGTATTTTAGAAATAACAAAAACAACAGTTCTAGTATAATATCATAATTGTTATGTTAAGATGTTATATTTGCTCTTCATTTCAATATTTCCGTGTAAAACTTTACAACGATTATCTGTTAACATTCTACAGGGATTTACTTCTAAGACCACCATAATCGGTAAAAGAAATGACAGTTCCCTGGCCATACTTTATATTTCAAAGTGCTTGATATGTAGATAAAATTATATTAGTTCAACCTATTACTCCCACTTCAATACCACTGTAACTGGCCTAACTGTTCAACAACTGAGGCTTAGAGACCAAAGGAGGAAAAAAAGGTAAAGGTAACTGGGCTAAGAGGACAGAAAATATATTGGCCCTGGCCCTCCAAGGTCAACAAATACCCAGGACGAAAGGAGACCTCTCTAATAGAATTCTACAATTCTGGTGAGTCACCCAAACTACAGAGCAGAGAGATTGTTAGATTCCAGAAGACAAGTGTCAATGAGTATACATCATGCTCAAGAGGGAGTCACTAACAAAGAGAGGTCCCCATGCTTCTGAGGGAAGCCATGTGGTCAAGCAAAGACTGACATCCATTCTAGCAGATGACACAACTGGTAGAAGAAAAACTAGGAGATCTAAGTGGCTGTGTAAATCACCCCAAAAGTAATTCCTGAGGAGACTAAACTGACCTTGCCCGGTAGGTAGGTAGATACTTAGATACATAGATAGACAGACAGATAGATTAATTTTGACTGACTCAGATCTTACTTTAACTTGGTCTTAAACATCTACCAGGAAAGTAAACTCAAAATATATAGAGAAAACAATAATAATAATAATAATAATAATAATAATAATAATAATAAATTAAAGGCTGGGCTAGATATAAAAAGGGGTCCCAAGTACTTCCCCAGCCCCTGCTGGCAGTCCGCAGCTGCACCTTTAACTTATAGCCATAGTAAAATTTGATCATTAGTCTCACTAGCTATGCCAAAAACATGAACAATTTTGAATGTTGAGTTTGTTGACAATTGCTCAGTTCTCATGCAGCTGGGCTACCATGGAGGATATCTCCCCTACAGATGATTGGAGAAAGCTTCAAAATTCTATAGAACAGCTACAAAGTGAAGCACCTATTTTTAAAGCTTGCTACTGGGTCTAATGTCTCTCAATGGCCAATAAGTGAGACTCTTCATCAAAAGGGCCATGGGAAGAATTATTCTCTAGCCAAAATTAATATTCAGATTTTAAAATAAAGATCCTGATCTATTCTAGTCTTCTAAATTTCCCATAATGAAAGATAATCATTGATTTATGGATGAGTATTTTCAGGTTTGGGATAAATATATCTGGCTGACATCTACTATGGGGTAACTCAGTCAACTAGAACCTCTTTGTTGGAACAAAAAAACCATACTTACAATGAATGGGACAATGAACCAAAAAATATGACACACATTCCTACACAGAACTGTAATCAAATTACTGTGTTGAGATACTGACTTATTTGCTACTGACTGGAAGTCCAGGACTAAAATAAAATAGCCTTCTCCAAATGATAACCAGTGGCTCTGTGGCACAAACCTATGGCCTCAGTTGTCTCCAAGGTGGATAGAGAGATGTACATTAGGCTACGCATGGAAAAAAGGGTGCTGAGTTAAAACCATAGATTGACCAGCCAACCTCCCAGTCTTACGACATCAATGGACCAAATCAGTTTTTCACTGGTATGATTATTTGGCATCCTTCTTCCACAAATAGGACTTGAGAAATGTAATCGGCACATTGAATCTCATTCTAACTATAACCAAAATGCTCTGAATGACACTGTAGAGGGTATTTTGTTACTAAATACAGAAGTAAAAATGACAAAGAAAGGCTATTCTGCAAAACCAAATGGCCCTAACAGCAGCACAAGGTGGAACCTGTGCCAGTAACAAAACAGAATGTTGTGTGTACATTCTTGACAACTCTGTAAATATGTCTTCTGCATTACAAGATCTATGTTCACAGATCAGTGCAATGTCAGACTCTACCGTAAGTATCAAGGACTGACTAGCATCTTGGTTTTCTGGAACAGCTTGGTGGAAAAATAAATCTCATTTCTCTGGCTATGACACTGTGCATTGAAATTCTTTTATGCTGTCATTGGTTAATCTGTCATATGCTCCTACCTTCACTTTCAGACTATCAAAGAGTGATGGTTTTGCAAACATTCTTTTGTCTCCTTTAGACAAGATGGGACGAGACTTTGAGTTCCTGGTCAGGCAGGATCAATGCTCCTCTTCAACCATAAGCAATTACATGAAGACAGATCTTTGGGTCTCCTGTACCCCCTTAAGAATAAGAGATCAAAGTCTCAGGGGGGAAATGAGGTAGGATAAAAGATGGGAAGAAGGGAGACAAGGAAATCATAATGAAAAATTGTATAATTGCTTTTTAATGCAAGTACTTTTCGTACAATTTAGTACAAGAAGACTGCAACTTTCAGGACTCAGCCAAAGTCACATAAGACAGCCCCATGCCAACATTCCTTGGCTAGATTTACACCTCTTCTCTACCAGACCCATCATTAAAAGGCCATAAATTGGCTCAATTAAGTAAGAAAGAAACAGGAACCTAGCCCTGAGATAAGGACTGTCCCAATGTCAACAAACCTCAGCCAGATTAATACTCCTTCCCTACCAGCCCCATCAATAGAAGAAAATAAGTTGGCCCAATTAAAAAAAGCTTTTTAAAAAAAAGTAAACAATAGGTTGAGTGAATCTGGATAATGCTTAAATCATGTAACATCAACAAAAAGAAAACCAAAAAACAAAACCCCATACCTGTGTTGGGGGCACTTTTATCCCTAGCTTTTCACCTCCCCATCTAAGTATAAATGTACCCAGTCCCAAACTGTAACACATCTCATTTCTTTGAGTGCCCGTACTCCCTTCTTAAATGTGTTCTGTAATCTGTGTGTGTGTGTGTGTAATAAACTCCACTCATGCCTTTTTCTGACACATCTGGAAAATTCTTTTCCTGTGATGGGAGTCAGCAAGCCTCTTAAAGTAGAGTAGGTTAAGTTTGGGGAATGCTCAGATCTACCCTGGTGACAGCTCAAGTCCTTGTTCTGCTACTTGCTAAGAGTATGCCCATAGGTAAATTATATACCTTCGCTCAGCTATGATTTTTAAAATAAAGGGACAGTAGTGGAACCTACCCCATTAAGATATTGAGAGGATCAAATGATACAATATTTATAAAATATTTAATATAGTGGTTGCAGCATAATTAAAATTTACTGAGTAGTCACTACATACTTTAAGAGCCCTGCAGTACTGTATTTCCTGTGTAATTTCTAGGTGAAGACTTCGTCCTTCCCTCCTGGAAGTTTGAACTTTGTCATTGATGTTACTCTCTCTAGTCTCCATTAGTCTCTCTTTAACCTCTCTTACTGTTCCTGCTAATAGAGATACCCATCTGGTTCCTTGTCCTTGATGACGAAAGCACCACAGACACACACTAGTGTGGATAGGAAATCTGGGATATCCACAGCTACTGACTTGGTTTGCAGATGGAGTGGCCAGATTCTCACCTGAAAACTCCAGCTCTTAGCAATAACATTGAGTCTTCCTCACAAAGGGCCAGTCCAGGGCTACCAGGTCACCCAGACAATCAAACATTTCATTCTAAACTAAGCATCTGCAAGACAATGTTAGTCTTCAGCCTGAAACTTAAGTATAGCACTGTCCCTAGAAGTTTCAACTCTGAATGTTCCTTCTATTTTCCAGAACTGAAATGAAAAAGAGGAAGGTTAAAACTCAAGACTTCATACTAGTTAAACAGAGCTATGTTGGTAGAATGTATTTATTTAAAACAATGAACATAACTTATGACCCCCAACGTATATTCTCGATACCCTGTTGCAAAGAGGATGAGGATAAATAGAAAATTTAGAAAGAAAGAGAGAAAAAGAAAAAGAAAAATCAGATAAAATTCATATTTATTTCATCTTACTCAACATTTGAATAAACCATTCAGAAAAAATTATATATACTGCTAATGACTATAACCCACTCAGGGGCTAGCACACAACCTCTATTAGATTGAAAAGTGAGCTAACTTATCCTTTATCAGGAGAACCTTGGCCATTGCATTTCTCAAAAAAAGTTGAAAATGAGGAGGAATGAGAACAAGCTAAGGGTGTGCAGAAATCAAGAAAAGCAGAATGTGAACAATCTGATTGTTGAGAATAAAATAGCCTGGATGCTAATTAAAGTAGTATGGCTAGACGTTTTTTGGTACTAACTATTGCAATAGAGTACAGCATGAACTGAACATAACACCATGGAACCATAAGATTGGGGAACTTTATAGGCCAGTTTATGCTGAGGGAAGAGCTCTTAGAAATATGCTAAATGAATTTTGCATAAAGGGATGTGCATGAGTCTTTAGGAAGCCAAACTCGATGTTCCCACAAAGACTCATGTATTCATGGTGGGAGGTTTCCAGAGGTGACTGGATCATGGGTGTAGGATACTGGATAAGCCCACTGATGGATTTTAAACTGAGAGTGATGCAGGAAGCTGAAGCCTAGTGGGAGGAGGTGGGTCACTGTGGGCATGGCCTAGATGATATAGGTAGATGTAGGTATAAATATAGATAGATATATCCCTCCTTCCATGCGCACTTGGCTTATTTCTATGCCACACCATGCTGTTTCTCCTCTTCTATGCCCATCTGTCATGTCACCCTGCACTGGAGCCAGCCAACTATGGACTGAAACCTCTACAAAATGAGCTAAAATAAACTTTTCATATTTTAACTTGTAGGTGTTGGCTACTTTATCTCAGCAATGAAAAAGTAACTAAGTCAGTCACCACATATTGGTTAAGGGAACAATTCAACAGGAAGAGATAACAATTATAAACATATATGCACCAAGTAATCGGCACATCCAACTTAACCACTAATATTATATTGTATACCTAAAATGTACCAATGATTAAAATGATCAATAATGCAAAATAGGAAGAAAAGGTCCAAAGGGGTAGGGGAAGTGGGAGGGGTAGGGGAAAGGAAAGGAAAAGGAAAAATTATGAGAAGTGGGAAAAATGGAAACAAAGCCTTTTTAAATAGGGAAGGGTGGGCAGGGAATGGGGAAAAACTAAGAACCAAGATATATCACGTAAAAGTACAAGTTCCCAATGATAAATGTAAATGTATTGTATACCTAAAATGTACCAATAAAAGAATTTAAGGAAAAAAAACAAACACTAAGAGACATGAAAATCAGGTAAATACCAATACAATTCTAATGGGAGACTACAATACCCCATTGTCAAAAATGGACAGATGAACTAGACAAAAAAAAAAAAAATCAACAAATATATTGGAGTTGAACCAAACTTTTGAACAAATGGATTTGATATCTACAAAGTGTTCCATCCAACAACAGAATATCAATTCCTGTTGGCACATGGGATTTTTCTCTAAAATAGACCACATAGTAGCCCCTAAAGCATGTTAAAGTAAATGCAAAAGAATCAAAAGTATCCTAGCCTAATGATGCTCCTCAAGGTCTTAGCAAAACAAGAATAATCCAAACCCAAAGCTAGTCTGAGGAAGTAAATATCAGAACAGAAATTAATGAAATTAAGACAAAAAAGAATCAATAAATTGAGTTGATTATTTGGAAGAAGAAAATAGACACACCCTTAGCCAGTTTTTACCAAAATACAGCCCAAATCCATCCAAGTAGAAATGAAGAAGGTGAAACTACAACAAAGTCTGTTGAAATCCAGAAGATCATCAGTAACTAAATTGAGAACCAGTACTCTAATAAAATGGAAAACACAGGAGAAATGAATAAATTCCTAGATACATATGAACTTCCGAAGCTGAACCAAGAAGAAATAAAAATTCTGAATAACCCAGTATCAGTCAATGAAATTGAAGAAGTAATTTAAAAAACTACTAAGAAAAGCTCAGTTCCCAGTAGATTCACTACTAAATTCTACAAGAAATTTAGAGAAGACCTAACACCAATACCCTTAAAACTTTTTAATGACATTGAAAGGGAAATAGTATTCCCAAAGTCATTCCTAGAAGCACACATTACCCTGATTCCAAAACCAGAAAAGTACCCTAACAAAAAAAGAAACCTACAGGCCAATCTCTTTAATGAACATAGATGCAAAAATACTTAACAAGAAGCTGTCAAACAGAATGCAGCAAATATCAAAAAGATCATACACATCTTGACTGAGCAGGACTCATTCCAGGGATGCAGGGATGGTTCAGTGTATACAAATCAATAAATGTAATACACAACATAAACATAAGCAAAGACAAAAATCACATGATCATCTCAATAGACACAGAAAAAGCATTTCACAAAATCCAACATCCATTCATGATTTAAAAAAAAAATCCTGAAGAAAATAGGCACACAAGGTCTTTATCTCAATCTGATAAAAGCCATCTATGACAAACCAATGACCAACATTATACTAAATGGAGAGGAGAAGCTGAAAGCTTTCCCTCTAAAATCAGGAACAGGCCAGGCGTGGTGGTTCGTGCCTACAATCCCAGCACTCCAAAGGCTGAAGCGAGTGAATAACCACAAGTTGGAGGCCAGCCTGGGCTACATGGTGAGTCCAAGTCCACCCTGAACTACACAGTGAGACCTTATCTCAAAAAACAAAAGCTAAATAAAATCAGGAACAAGACAAGGATGTCTGGTATCACTACTCCTATTCAATATAGTTCTCAAAATATTAGCCAGAGTAATTACACAGAGAAAAAAATAAAAGTGGTATGGATAGGAAGGAAGGAATTAAATTATCATTATTTGCAGATGACATGATCTTCTACATAGAAGATTCCAAAATCTTCCAAAATAACCAAATTCAATAGTGTAGAATACAAAGTCAACACTAAAAAAAAAAAAATCAATAACATTCTGTATACCAATAAAAAAAACTCAAAGAGAAATTAGGAAAATAATAAATTTTCACAAAAGAATCAAGAAAAATGAAATACTTAGGAATTAACCTAACCAAGGAAATGAAAGACCTCTACCGTGAAAACTACTGACAAAGGAGATTGAAGAGAACATCAGAAAATGAAAAGATATCCACTGTCCCTGGATACTCAGAACCAATACAGTCAAAATTTTTATTGGGATTGGGTTGAATCCAAAACTATTACACAGATTCAACCCAATCTCAATAAAATTACCAATGGTATTCCTCACAGAGCTAGAGAAAGCAATCCTAAAGTTCATACGGAACTTTGAAGAGACCTAGAATAGCAAAAGCAATTCTGGGCAACAAGGGCAAGGCAGGGGGCACCACAATCCCAGACCTGAAATTATACCGTCCTACAAAGCTAGTGATAAACAGCATTGGGGGGGAAAAAAAATCAGACCTGTGGATTAATGGAACATAATAGAGAATGCAGAAACAACTCCAGGCATACTTAGCTACCTTATCTTTGACAAAAGGGCCCAATACTTCTCCTGGAAGAAAAATAGCCTCTTTAACGAAGGTGCTTTGAAAATTTTGGCAATACACAGCCCAAAGATTGAACTGAGACTCATACCTCTCACCATGCACTAAATTAAAACCAAAAATGATTCAAGATCTAAATATTACAACAGAAACATTTACTCTGCTGCATGACAAAAGAGGTAAAACCCACAAAGACATAGGTATAGGAAAAGACCTTCTGAATGGAACCCTAGTTGCACAAGAAATACCAAGAATCAACAAATGGGATCACATCAAGTTAAAAAGCTTCTGCACAGCAATGGAAACAGAGTGAAGAGACAACTTAGAGAATGGGGAAAAAAATTTTGCCAGTACTCTTCAGACAAAGGACTAATATTTAAAATATATAAAGAATTCAAAAATTTTAGATCCCCCAAATTTGAAGGCACAATTTAAAAATGGCCATCGAAATGAACACTTTTCAGATGAAGTGCAAATGGCCAATACATGAAAAAATGTTCAACATCACTGGCCATTTGAGAAATGCAAACTAAAACAACAGAGATTCTATCTTACTCCAGAAAGAATGGCTAGCATCAAGAAATTAATAACAAATGCTGGAAAGTCTACAGGAAAAAGGAACTTTTCATTTTTGGTGGGAATATAAACAACTATGAAAATCAGTATAGAGATTCTTCAAAAAACTAAAAATTGAAATTCCATTTGACCTAGCTGTTCCCTTCTTGATATCTTCCCAAAAGATTGAGACATCATACAACAGCAATGTTTACATACTCATATTTATAGCAGCATGATTTATAAAACCTAAATCTTGGAAGCAGCCTTTGAACATTTTTTCATGTACTGCAAACATGTACTAATAAAAATTAAAAATATTTTAAATGTTTTATCTCTTTTTGCATTAAAGACAATGTGCTGTCTTTAGAAAGGAGTAGATAACAGCAATATGTTCCAGTCCTAACAGTGACCCTTTTCATACCTCAAAACAGATTACCATGGTGATCTCAATTAAGATCCAACTGTAGTTAGATGTAAACCATTGAGTTTTGCATTTTGAATCACTCAGATTACTTATAAAATGCTCAGGTTAGATGTCCCCATGGAAACCTTTCCAGTGATATTACTATTTGCTTCTCAAGATCAATCAGTCTCATTTGGAGAGTGTTAGACACAGCTAGGTCAAGACAATGATAGGCTGTTGGTCAAATCTAGAGAAGAGTTGTGATGAGAAGTGAGCAACAGTATCAAAACACGAGTGGGGAGGTCCACCACCAGTCGTGGATCTCTAGGTGCTCAGGATTGTTGGGGCTGCCAAGTCAAGTGAGGCAGTTGATTCTGTAAAAACAGCCTCTGGTCTTACAAAGTCAAAGAATAAAGTCGAGAACAAAAAGGTGGAAGTTGGGGGAGATTTTATTGGAAATGAGAAGAAAGGGAAGGGTTCTGGTTTTTCCAGGAAAGGAATCCAAAAAGTGGAATTTCCATGTGACCTTCTCTCCAGACCCTTTTATGGACAAGTGGAGCACAGGAATCGCTATTATTTAATGGCTGCCATCACAGGAGATCTATGGGTTTAAAATGACCTGTTGAAACTCAGGCTTCTAACCCAGTTACTCAGCATGTGGGGTTTCAAGGAAACTGGGATTTTAAAGAAAAACTGAATTGCATTTTAAGTTCCTGGAAACTGAGGAGCTTATAGGGTGGGGCTGAATTCCATGTTGCCTGAGAAAGTTCAATCTTTGTCCAAAGTTCTACTTTAATTCTTGTCACTGTGGCTGATCACGCAACTCTATGTCAGGCCCTTTCCTGGTTAGCTTCCTTATTCACAAACTAAACAATTTTTTTACACAAGGATCTCACTACTCAGACTCCCAAGTTGGTACTGGAAAAGGTATCCAGCAGCCGAGGTTCTTCATGGCTGACTGTCCTCAAACAGCCCTTCCAAAGTAAACAGCCTGAGCCGGGGTGGTGGTGCATGCTGTAGTCTCAGCAATGTGGAAGACCAAGGCAGGAGAACTGCAGCCTGTGCAACTTACCAAGACTGACTCAAAATAAAAGACGTAGCTTAGAGCAAAGGCCCTGGGTTCCATCCCTAGTGTAGGGGAAACGGGTTTGTAGGCAGGAAAAAAAGTATAAAATAAGGGCCTCATTGAGCTTTCTGGCTAAGCTTGACTAGAAAAAGTTAAAATTTTACTGTAGAAACCAGTTAACCAGGCAAAAGGGAGAGCTGACAGACACAAAGGGAGCCAAGTGCTCAAAACCAAGGTAGCTGCCCCTCATCCAGCTCCAATGTAACACAAAAGAAAACTCTTATTTGGTGTGCAAAAACACACATACATCTATATAGATATATATGTAGCCCCCTCTAGGTCACTATATTGCTGCACCAGACCACAGTCCTTGCCTTAATCACCAACCTTAAGTATCCCTGCCTGCAAGCTCCTTCTAATCAACCTATAAATCCCAGAGATAAGGCCCAGACAAGGACAATGAGAAAGGGGGAAAAAAAAGTTCACCAAAGGAATATGCATATAGACAATAGCACCCAAGTTGGGGTCTGGAGGCCTGGGACTATTCCATGATAATCCAGAGAGCCAATCAGGCTGCAACAAGTTCCAGGTATCAACCTGGGGGGAGGATTCCCCAAAACATAATAAAGCTGAGGACATAATAAAGCCCTGTGGGCATTCACCTTTCTTATGCCTCTGGCCCCAGTACAGGTCAGCTTTCTGTCTTCCCCTTTTCCTCTTTGCAGATAAAGTGTCTCCCTTCCTAAACTTGGTTCCTTTCCTTTCATTTATTACTGGTGCTCAGTTTACCATCTTGGCGAGCTGCTCAGAGAGCAAAGCAGTAGTGCAGTGCATAGCCCGGGAACCACACCAGTATCGCCAAAATAAAAATAAGGAGGCTTTGAACAGGCAGTGGCCTTTAAGGAGGTGCAAACACATATTTTATGTCCCTAGGGCACAATGGCCACCCCCCTTCTCCTCAGCCCAGATCAAGGACAGAATATCCAGATGCTGGCATCAGAAGATCAAGCCCAGTTTCATTTCTATAAGCAGGGAAAGGAGAAATCTAGGTCCAGGATGAAACAGGCCCTCACGTGTCTATTATCTCATTGTGTTCACTCCCCACATTTCTCCTTGCCATAAAAGGCCCTTACACCTGTATATGAGGAGATGATAATTTGAGGCAAATGGACCCCTACATCTCCTCAGAACTACTGATAGCTTTGAATAAATCCTTTTCCCTTTTACCAAAATTAACAGCCTCCTTTGATTTGGTCAACAGCAAGTAAATGAACCTGAGCATATAAGCCTAAGTGGCTGGGTGATGTCATCAGACTGACTCTGCAGGTGTTCCCACTGCCAAGATATGGAAGCCAACCAATCCTTATAGAGAAGTTTGCAGGTTTGCTGACTCCCATTGTGGAAAATGTTTTCAGGACTAGTCAGTCAGTAGGAGATATTGGAAGGATTTTATGAGGCAAAAATGGAAAGATACACAGTGAAAGATAGTGAATACAGGCCTGGGGTGGGGGTCTTAATGAGCTGGAACTGTTTCTATTTATGGGGCTTTGTGTGTTTTCAGGATGGATTACCTAGGATGTGTGTTCCTGTCTGTCAAATTACCCATCTGGCAGGCTATGTAAGAATGCAAACCACATTCATGTGTTTGAAGTTGAGATATGCTGTCCACTAACATTGCTAGTACTTCTATGAGGATGGAGGAAGCACAATTTATAAGAAAAAAAAGATCCAGGGCCAAAATTTGCAGGCTTACTGTGTCTTTAAAATCTTTAGAAAAAAAAATTTAGTGAGTTTCCTAGAAAAAGTCTTGAGTGACTTGTGTCCTGAAGCTGCAGTTTTTCTTAAAAGTGCAATTTTTAAATCCCTATTTCCTTGTCTCCTTTCTGCCCATTATGTTTTATTTTTAATAGCCTACCTTGGCTGGGGCTGTAGCTCTGCAGCAGAGTGCTCACATAGCACATATGAGGTCCCACGTTCAATTCTCTAGCAGAGCTAATACTGCCTACCTCACTAACATTTTGAGTCTCTGGTAGTTTGACAATTAAAGGCAATTATTTAAAAATATAAATACAAATATGAGCACTGAAAATGACTCTAAGTATCAACCCAATAGATCACTTTATCAGGGTCAATAAATACTTCATGAATTTATTACATGCATGCGTTTCATTTATATTTTTGCCATGTTCACAAGTCTTGACTAAAGAATCCTCTAAGCATAGTATCATGTAAGTGTCTATTTAATGGCCCTTTCACTGGGCTTTTGAGTTCTAGAGCTAAAGTATAGAGCCCCACAAGCAGAAATCTTGAGCTAATAAGGTCTCTTTCTGTTGGGCAGGCATCATTACCCAGATGTTGGTGACATTTTGCTCTGGGTGGGTCATAGCCCTGTAGGTCACCCATCACTGGCAGCTTTGACTCGCCCTTTGGTGAGATCACAATAACTTGTCACCCCTCTTCTTCCCATTTATCCCCTCCCAGACCGCGAAGGGGAAGTGAAAGAGGAACAACGAGCCCTCGTGGAGTGGGACAGAGCAGTGAGCACCCACATAGCCCTGAATACCCACCACGTACCCACCTGTGCTCCTCAGTTCAGGGTCCTAACATCATCCTATCTACTCCCTGCCTTGGTTATTCAAGTGCAACCAGCTGATGTTCTTTGCAAGCAGGAGTACCTGCCATTTCCCCAAGTCAGAACCATGACTGACAATTACTGAGCTCTTCTCTTCACCCACATAAATGGCAAAGTATGCTGTTAGGGCAGGGAGAGATTAAGGAATTTGCCTAAAGAGGCACAGCTAGCGGGCGGTCTAACTGGGACGTGAGCAGCAGCAGCAGCCTACTCTAGAAGCCAGCTGTCTTTAATCTTTCTACCATTCTTGCCACCTTAAGTTTTCTATGCCTCAATTTCTTCAAAATCAAAGTAATAGGAGTACCTCATTCAGAACGACATTGTGAAGATTAAAAGAAATAATAAGCAAAGTATTTAACGTGGTGCCTTGGTTAGGGCAAAATATCAATGGGTGTGAACAGCTATGGATAGCTGGTGGCTCTGCTGAAGCCTCAGTAATGGTACCCACTGGGAGCCTGCTCCTGGAGTTCAGCCCTAGCGCTGTGCCCTCCTGCCACTCTGAACCAGTGACAGCACAGATACTCTGCCCAGGACAGGGCCGCACAGGAAATATCCTTTTAGTTCCTCTCCCATGATTCCCTGTCTCCTCACTAAGGGACAAACCAAGGCACAGAAACACTTCCTTATCTCAGGTAATGACTAACTTTGAAAAGAGGAGCTTGGCTCATACTTCCACCCGTATTTCCTTTCTCAGACTCACATATGAGATGAAAATTAAAATACATGAATGGAAGACATAATTGAAAAACATATTCATGTCTTCGGCTTCATCTTTCTTCCCCATTTTTCTCTAGCTCCATCCTGTGAAAATTGCCAGGATGAAAATGTGTCCCTCATTAGTCATCCTCCACGATAGCCTCATGTTAAGCATGACACTAAAATTGCTCACACTTGCGTGTGTTAGGTGCACCACCCATTCCATTGTGCAATGCCAATCTCTGCCAGAAGCATGAACATTCAAGTTTCACTTTTGAAGGATGATGGCTCTTAGCCGCTATGTCTTTACAAATAGAATAGTGCACTTGTAGCTCTTAAGAAATCTTGTGCTGTACATTTTGTGGAAGACAGTCATCTGACTGTCCTCTGATTTTCTCCTGCAACGGAGTCATCTTCACAATCAAGAGATTACCCTGGCCTTCTGGGCTTATCTGGGGTGCAAATGAAACCTTAACTATATCCACAGAAAACGTTTAGCACCTCAGAGCCTTTGCAAGAAGAAAATAATGGTGGTTCCACTCTTCACTACTCTTGTCTTTCCTCCCTGTCACTACCACTGCCCTAGGTCAGGTGGGAAACTTTGGAGCACTCTGAACACACCTTGCTGCCATGTTTTAAAACATGGATCTAGCATAAAACCTCTTATCTGCTCCATTTTTGTACCTGATACCCTTTATTACAGTCACTACATATGCAAGACCTGCACTGTAGCCCATTCTACTTCCTGAGAGTGAGGCTGTCCCGTTCACCTGGCTACTCCCAGGTCCTATACTGACCTAGTCAGTAGCTATGAAATGCTTTGAATAAAATTACATATCCAGCACCCACGTGGCTTGGTGCTGGTATATTTAAGAAATACACTTCAGCTGACAGTAATAGTTAAAAATAAACTGCATTTTTATTTTAACATAGGAAATCCAAATATGCAATCCAAACCCAACTTACTAAAAATTTTGTTTTTTAGACAGGGTCTTGCTACATAGTCCAGGCTGGGCTTGAACTTATTATGTAACTCAGGTTAGCCTTGAGCTCAAGGTCCTCCTACCTCAGCCTCCTGGGTGCTGGGATTACAGCTTTCTTCTATTATTCATTTTTTCACACAACTACTCCAGCTTTGCCCTCCTAAATCCCTAAAGGGAGGCACAGGGAAACAGGATTGAAGATTTTAAGAGAAGAAATGTATGAATACTTGTGTTTTCATACTGTTAACCCATCACAGCTTTTGTTTTTTTCTTTTCTTTTTTTCTCAGTATTGGGAGTTGAACTTGGGATCTTGCGCTTTCGAGGCAGGTGCAGCACCACTAAGTTAAATCCCTAGCCCAAAACTTTTGCAAGGACATAAACTATTTGTGTGTGTGCATGCGTGTGTGCGGTACCAGGGATCGGACTCAGGACCCTGTGCTTGCAAGGCAGGCTTGGCATCACTGAGCTAAACCCCCGGCCCTCATCACAGCTTATGATAATAAGAGTTTGACTATCATGTGAATGGAGGGCCAGAGGCGAGCAATTTTCCCTGCAGCCAGTGAAACGACCTTGTGTGCTTTTCCTTGTGTTCCACAGCTGCAATTTGTGCCTCCTCTAAACCCTTTAGTGATGTACAACTGTTTTATGCTTCTTTGGGGAAGGAATTGCTTCTTAAATGCTCTCCTAAGAGGACTTTGCTGAAGGCAAAAAATTTTAAATTCATTCTGATATATTGGGTTCTACAGAGCTCTACTGCCATGGTTTGAGTAAGCGTTCTTCAAAGGCCCATTTGTCAAAAGCCTGGTCCCCCGAACAATGCATTAGGAGATGGTGAAATTTGCAAGAGGCACCCAGCCCAGTGGAACGTTTTTTTGTCACTGGTGACACAGAGGGGGTTGTGGGACCTTGGCCCCTTTCTCTTTTTTGCATCCTTGCCATGAAGGTGAACAGCTTTGCTCTCCCACATGCTCCCCAGGCCCAAAGCAACACGCCCGACCCTCATGAACTGACATTTCCAAAACTATCAGCCAAAATAAACCTGTTTCCTTTTTTGTTTGTTTTAGAGATAGGGTCCCCCTATATAGTTCATACCGGCCTTGAACTCACTATGTAGACCAGGCTGATCTTAAACTTGTGGTGATCCTCCTGCCTCAGCCTCTCAGGTGCTCAGATTATAGGTGTGACACATCATTCCTGGCACCTTTTCTTTGTACAGTGGACCCTTGGGTTATGAATTCAACTGGTTCCTGAGGGCTGGTTGTAACTAAGTCAATACAGCTGAGATCTGGATGTTTACCTGGGTATACACTATAAACAACAAGAGGTAAATGAATCTTCCATTAACCTAATTAACCCAAGCTGTTAGTATGTCAGGCCTGTCGTAACTTGAGGGCTCTCCGTATAAGCTGATTATCTCAGGTATTTATCACAGTAACAAAGCTAATATACCTGCCAAAACAAAACACAACAAAAACAAGAAAAATATTTCTTTGTTCATAACAAATGGGCCATTGTCTCTATTTCCCTCTTACAAACTCTCCTCTGGCATGCATGGACCTGGAATTCTGACCATAACACCATGTTGAATGTGCCTTTTGACTAGAATGAAATAGGGGTGTGGGACAGCCTAAGGAGCTTGAAGTAACTGACCCTGGCAGTATGGGACACTGGCATGCACGTCTCAGATACGATCCATGACAGTGGACTAAGTTATGTAGGGGCCAAGACTCTGCAGCACAAGCCTGCCCACTTTTGTGCTTTTCTGAAGTGACAGTTTCTCGGGCCAGGGATTTAGCTCAGTGGTTCCGCTGTCTGCCTCACAAGCACAAGGACCTGAGTTCAATCCCTGGCACCAAAAAAAAAAAAAAAAAAAAATTGAAGTGACAGTTTCCCTTGGATTTTCCTAGATTCTTTAAATTTAACACTTGAGTTAGGCATGGTGGTGCACATCTGTAAACCCAGCACTTGGGAGGCTAAGGCAGAAGGATTGCCAATAACTTGAGGCCATCCTGGGTTAGAGTGAGACCTTGTCTCAAAAAACCATGAAAATGCACAGCAAAAACCAACAAAATGAAGACAAAACTTACAGAATGGGAAAAAATTTGCCAACTATTCCTCAGACAAAAGGACTAATATCTAGAATATATAAGGAACTCAAAAAATTAGACTTCCCCCAAATTTAAAGACCTAATTTAAAAATGGGCATCTAAAAATGAATAGACACTTCTCTGATAAAGGAATACAATTGGCCGATAAATACATGACAAAATGTTTCACATCACTGGCCATTCAAGAAACGCAAATTAAAACACTGAGATTCCATCTCACCCCAGAAAGAATGGTTAACAAGAAATCAATAACAAATCCTGGCAAGGCTGCAGGAAGAGAAAGGGACCCTTCTTCATTGTTAATGGGAGTGTAGACTGGTGCAACCACTGTGGAAATCAGTACGGAGATTCCTTGAAAAACTAAAAATAGAAATTCCATTTGATCCAGCTATTCCCCTTCTAAGTATCTTCCCAAAAGAGATAAAAACATCATACCACAGTGATGTATGTATACCCATGTTTATAGACGTGCAATTCATAATAACTAGATTTTGGAAACAGCTTATATGCCCATCTACAGATGAACTAATACAGAAAGTGTGGTATTTATACTCAATGAAGTACTACTCTGCTATGATGATAAACTTGAGGCACTTGTAGGAAAATGGATGCACCCTGAAACCATATTTTTAAGTAAATCAGACACAAGCTTGAACACCACATGGTTTCCCTGATATGAAATAGTGGTAAGAAAGTTATTGAATCCTAAATATATTTCTGCTTTTTGTTTCTAGTTTCACTCCAATATGACATTAGGGATGACTTTGCAGGATTTCCATTTCTTTGGATATGTTAAGCTCTTTATTGTTGCTATGAGCGTGGTCTATTTTGAATTTTTTTAAAAAATTCCCAGAATAGGAAAATCTATAGAGATGGAGAGTAGCTCAGTAGTTGCCTAGATTTAAGGGGAAGAATTGAGAAATAGATAATAGCTAGTTGGTAGACTGTTTTGTTTTGGGGTAACAAAAGTGATCCAAATTTGATTGCTTTCATGGTTGTGTAACTCTGACAATGTGCTAAAATCTACTGAATGTTACACTTTAGATTTGTAAATTGTATGATATACAAATTCTAGTTTAATGAAACTGTTATTTTAAATTTAAAAAAACAAAAAGCCAGGAATGGTAGTGCACCTCTATAATCCCAGCACTAAGGAAGCTGAGGCAGGATAGCCACAATTTCATGGCCAACCTGGACTACATAGTGAGTTCAAGGCCAGCCTGAACAATAGAACAAGACTGTTTGAAAAACAAACAAGAAAAAAAAGTATATAAATTTAACATTTGAAAATACCGGTATACTTCAACTAGCCCAAGAGTGAATAGGGGAAAGGCGTTACTATATTTTGCTTCTGTCAGGGTCAAGAGAAAATGAGAAGTACTTGGGAACTTGGAAAGATTTCGGTGTGGAGTTAAAGTGAGAAAACTTTATAGTTTAAAAGGTGTGTTTGTGTACAGTAGAATGTAAAATTTAAGAGAAAGTGTTCAACACCAACACTCACCAAAATTTCCCTGTGTGAAACCAGCCTTTCTCTCTCCACCTGTGTCCATCACCATGAGCCTTGCATCCATGTTTCTGCCTTCCGTATCCATTCTTTCACTGCCATAACAAAGTACCTCAAAATTAATGGCTTAAAATAACAGCAACAACCAGTTATCATTAGAGGTCAGAATTCAAAAATGGCTCCTACCGGCAAAATATCCAGCCTCAGCCAGGCTCTATTCCTTCTAGAAAGTCTGAGGGAAAACTTGATTTCTCCTCTTGTCTGTCTTCCAGAGATGGCCTGTGTGGTTAACTCACAACTCTCTTCCATCTTCAAAACCAGAGGGCCGCATCTTCAAATCTCCCTCTCACTCAGACGCTCTGCCTACCTCCTTTCACTTTATAAAGTCACTGATGACTAGATTGGGCCCACCTGAATAATTCAAGGTACTTCTCCTGCTCAGGGTTTTTTAACTAACCACACCTGTACAGTCTCTTCTACATCAGGCAACATATTCACAGGTTCTGCCAATTAGAGCCTGAACACCCTCGTGGGACCGATATTCTGCTGGACATTCTGATGTTCTGTATTTTTCTGCCACACCGGCCTCAACCATCTACAACGAGATGGTGATATATAAAGCAACTCAAATGACTGGCTTTCCTCACCGACCCAGTGTTTCTGAGCATCAAAAAAGCTGAGCAAGTGCCCTTCTGGGACTACTACACAAAACTTTCTCCCTGCAAATGCTTTTCCTACTGACTTTTCTTACTTTGCCCTTTTCCTTTGTCATTAAAAATCCAATTTTTAGAGCCCTTTTTCACAACATGTCTCCTGCATGAAAACTTGCAATTATCTTCCAAACCATCAATCAAATATTCTCTCTCCTTTAAAACTCCACATTTTATTTCCCTTTGAATACTTGTATGTATAACGTATGGTGTATTTGTGTATATGTGTATGTATCCCTATATTCTAGAGGTGCATATATGTTTATGTATACTCTGATACATACATTTATATGATATGTATTTATGTATGGAATCTATATAAATATATGCAACATATGTAGTATAAAGTTTTGGTTTCTTCTGCATATGTTCTTTGATGTAGTTTTGGACATGTACCTCAGTAGTACAGTGCTTGCCTAGCATGCACAAGTCCCTGGGTTCAATCTTTAGCACTGCAGAAAAAAAATTCTTTCATGTGTGCTTTTTTCGTTACAACAATGTAAATTTGGCATGATTCTCCAATTTTAGACACAGGAGACAGACTAAGAGAGTTTAAGGTAATAGCCAAAGTCAGACCTTAACATCAACATCTTTTCTTCTAGTCCTGAGCCTTTGGTCCTCATATATTGGTATGTTTATGTCTTAGTTGCTTTCTCCCTGCTTAGACACACGACTTAGAGAATGAGAGGCTTATTTTGGCTTGTGTTTCAGCTCATGGTCAGGTGGCTCCAAGGCAGGATGGCATGGCACAGGGTCATGATGGAGGAACGGCTGCTTACCTCATGGTAGACAGGAAGCAGAGTGGAGAGAAGAGCCAGGGAGAGAGACGAACCCTTCCAGGCCACACCCCCAGTGACCCACCTCTTCGAACCAAGCCTCACCTCCTAACAGCAAGTCAGCGATGAGTCCCCATAATCCAATAACCACCCCCAAAACTCCACCTATGATGGCAAGAGGATTTAGGGAGACATCTACCTATAAACCATCACAGGTTGTTTTAACTCTCCCTGATTAAATGAAAATGAACTTACAAATGTGTCTTAATTTCCATAATTATTACAATTATGCTCAATAAATATTTCTTGAATAAACCGAGTCCTTCAAGATTTTGTGCTGTTGTGCAATGTAGCTGCCCACTTGAATACTGAATGTACCCTCCCACTTGGATACTAAATAGGTACTCTTTTGCCTTGTTACAGTAATTCACTTTAACATGAATTAACATCTCCTGAGGAATGGGCTACCTAGCGTTAGCAGTGGAAAAGATGACGTTAGTAAAATGTTCTTTGCTCTCCCTGTGCCCATAAGAGAAAAAAAGAAAATTGGTCAGGGTATGTCAGCTGAGTAAACCTCTGAAATGTAACAAAATTGTTATTCAAATGGACCAATTTCTTGGTTAATGAGAAATGACTCCATGGTGCCTCTTTAATACATTGGCTTAATTAACGAACTTGTAGAGTTATGACTACAAAGATACAAAACAACTCATTTGGTCAAATGTTTTAAACAATCAGTCAACTCAATGAATATCAATCAAGACATTTATTTGAATCAATTTGTTGTTGGATTGGCAAAAAATAAATTTTTTAGTCAAAATAGCTTACACGCATGTAAACTCAAAAAGTATTTGAAGGGAGAAGGTGAAGGGGATGCAAAAAGAACTAAGATGTACAGTGGGCCCTGAAGTTATGACCAGCCTGACATACAAACAACTTGAGTTAATTAATTAACGGAAGATTCATCTGCTTCTTGTTATCTATAGTGTGCACCCAGGTAAACATCCAGATCTCAGCTGTATTGACTTAGAACCAACTTGATTTACAACCAGCCCTCGGAAACTGACAAGTTTGAAAGCCAAAGGTCCATTGTATTATGTACATGTACCAGTTCCCTGTGATGAATGTAAATATTATATACTGTAAACACATACTAATAAACATAAAACTGTGTTTGAAAGACAAACACATTCACAGAAAATATCTTAAAAGTTACTGACATATTTTCAGGGTAAATATGGGGTCAGTTAACAGGTACATTTTTAGCTTCATTGAAAGGCACAGAGTTGACTTAACTTGATTTGGGGAATAAAATTTTGGTTTATGAAGTACTAATTTTTAAAAAATATACCAGTTTTACCATTTGAATTATTTTATGGATCTGATTGCTGGAACACACTGGATTGATCAGTCTGAGAATACAAGCACTACTGATACAAATATTTTTTAAATCCAGGAAAGCAAGTTAGCATGAACTCACTACTACAAGTTCACAGGGTGTTCTAGAACAAAAACGGTTATGACAAACTTAATTGGAGTAGAATTCATCAGAGTTGGTACTGTCCTTTCTTATTCTTCAACAAAGTGAGCCAGTTCCTACACAATTAGACATGTTACAGCCTCTGAAAATTGCCTGCCATACACAGATCATATTTGTCAAAGGAAAGAAATCTATCCTCCACGGTTCTTGTAAGGTATTCCAAATTTGCCAACTCAAATCAGTATTCAATGTGCTGTATATTCCTAAGTCACCTAGTTGAAACAATTTGAAGCAAAATATTTTCTTTACTCTGGCATAATGGGTCAAATGGCACATTTTAGAGTACAAAGTACTTAGCTGTATAGTACTTCATTCCCATGCTAGCATTCTCACAAGTGCTTTGCTTAAAGCGAGGTGTGCCATTGCAGGTAGCGACTAGACTGGTCTGCCCTGGTCAGGGGCCGTGCTAAACACAGTAAGGGCCTGGAAGCCTGCTCTAAGTGTCTTCCACCCAGTCCCCTGTGCCTGGCTGCCCCCTGCCCTGTTTTATTCTTCCCCGGCTATACCCAGAGCTTTCCAGAGCCCAGAGTTTGCTAGAATAGTCAAGTTGCATTACATTTTGTATTCTCTAGAGTCGAGCATGTGTTTTGTTTTTGTTTTTGTTTGGTACCAGGGATTGATCTGGGGAACTTGCACTTGCAAGGCAGGTGGCAGTACCACTGAGCTAATCCCTGGCCCAAAGCATGTGTTTTTTTAAGAACATGTGCCCTAGATTTTAGCCCTAAATGCACTTTAGGGGCGGAGGGAGCTCCTTTTTAGGAGCAGCATTTGAATTTCTAAGTCTCGGTAAGAGTCTGATCTTTTTGGATTAAACAGGAAGTGCTTTGCATGCTAAAAATTAGATTTTTGCTTTATTTTCAATTTTCCTACCTGTCTATTCCTTTCCAGGAATAATGTTAAAATGTTTTATTTTCTTATTGCTAAGATATCTTAAAAATGCACCTAGCACAGTAATTATAGGAAGAACCCGCAAATCTCCGTGGCAAATATCTGGATTCTCAAAAATTAGTATGGAACATATTTTCTTAAAAAACACAATACAGAGAAATTGTTCATTCACTCCTCTCTGGGACAGAGTAAAAGTTATTGACACCTCAGTTTGGAGAAGAGGGTAATAAAGGAGCTTAAAGGCGGTGTGGGCTTAGAGGCTGGATTGTCAGTTCAACTCACTTGCCAGCTAAGAGTTAATTCTCACACTCTCAGGTCTCAGCATAAGACAAATCAATTGACCAGTAAACTTTAAATGCTTGAAGTCAAAGATCAGCTGTGGTGTTGTTTGTTTTACACATCTATTATCCAAACAAGTTTTGCATTCCAGGAGAGCAGGGTCTGTATCTCCTTCCCTGAGGGCAGCAAGGGGGCTGCCTCCAGGTAAGGCTGTGGGTGAGTGCATAAATGGGTGTTTACTCAGATCCCAGGGTGAGAGTACCCAGCCGCTGTCTTACTGCTGCTGTTGTGAGATGTTTCTCTAGTTTTAACTCCAGAAAGCAGGCAAACTGGCAAGCTTCCAGGAACCTCTGTGCACTGAATGCCTAGTGAACAATAACACCATATGTAGAAAACCCACTGGAGGCCCCGAATGGACCTTTTCCAATCATAAGCTTCTTCCAATCGTGAGTTTTAACTAGAATGAAGTTCTGGATGCTGTGAACAGAGAGCAGACTCCTTAGGACATTCAGATAACCCTGTTGAAGCTGGACCGCTCAGCACCGCACGTGTTGTCAATAGGCATTGTGGTCCAGGCCCATGCCTGCGACTTAGGCTCCAGAAGGCACCTGAGGTAGGGCCTGGAGGGCAGGGAGGACAGAGAGAGGTGGCAAGGTGGGAAGAGAGACAGAGAGAGAAGGGTGGAGGGAAATGGGTAGTGTAGCATCAGTAGAGAGGTGCTTAGCCTGTGGGGTCTAGAGGAAGCTTCCTCTGAACGGTGAAGGAGAAGCTAAGAGTTACCTTGAGAGCAGAGAGGGAGAAGGGGATGTGGGGATGAGCCTGAGAGCCAGAACGCAGAGCCCCTGGTGACCATCAGGACTTTGTTCAGAAAGTTCTGGGCACCCCTGATGGGTCACCAGGAGAGCCCACTGCAGCTGTCTCAGTTGCCACGTGACCTCTGACTCCTCCTCTGATTTCTTTGTCCTCACCCTTCACCTCTGCGTGTTTCTTACACCTGCTGGTGTCCTCTTCCCCGCTTAACAAAGCACGATAAGCAAAAGCATCACCAGCTCAGACACTGGAGTCTCCTCCAGAGATGGGAAGTTACCACGGGAGAAAGGATCACAGCACTCAGGACACTGGGGTGAAAGCTGCCGAAACCCTCACCACTGCACTCGAGCTTGATGCCTGACAGCTGCGCTAATCTCGCTACGCTCCAAAGTGGAGAAAAGAAACGGAAGTTGCCTTACCTGACAACGGAGACAAGCAAGTAAGTCTTTCAGGACGCTGCTGTACTTCACCAATTACTTTGTTTTAGATCATCTTACCCATTCTGGAAGCAGTGAACTAATTGGAGGTTTGTGTTCCCATATCCTCTGGGGGTTGTTTTTGACCAAGGATGCGCCGAGAGCTCCAGTGGGGGCAGAACCTGGACTATGAATGATAGCAGGTGAGAAGGGACCACCAACTTCTCCCGCCCCACAGTCTCTTCCTCCTCGTGTGCTTCTCATGGAGCTGAAAGGAGCACCAGCTGCCTGAGGGTGGGTGAAATGCCAGGCTGATTTAAAAGTGTACCGGCATTCTGAGTAAGTTTCACTTTGCAGGTGTTACGAACAGACTTGTGCCTTCCTCCCCCAAATTCACCTGGGACCGGATTCAGAGACTGGGTCCATAAGCAGGTAACTGAGACAAACGAGGCCAAGCTGTCCCTATAAAAAGATGAAGAAACACAAGTATTCACTCTTCCTCTCTCCATCCCCCACCTTATTCTGAAGTGTTGCTCTCGTTTTATTTCTTGAAAGCAGGCAGACTTTCCAAGCTGACTTCTCTCTTCTCTCCTCCTCCTCCCTCCTTCCTCTCTCTCTCTCCAGAGAGGAAAGGTCTCCTGTGGGCATGTTGAGAAGTCACCATCTTGAAGTCAAGAAGACAGACCTCACCTGAAAACAATGATACAGGCACCTTGCTCTTGGACTTCTGGCTCCAGAACTCTGAGGAAATAAATTTCTGTTGTTTAAGATACCCACACTGTGACGTTTTGTTACGGCAGCCCTGTGTGAATAATATACCAAGATCACTGAGGCATTTAACCTAATATAGCCAGAATTCATTGAATCCAATCTTTACTCAAGGAGGCTAGGTATATTTACAGTTAGGCCCTTTTTTCTGAAACGAACGAAAACAAAACTTTTAAATTAACTGAATAGGAAACACACAGGCATAATAAAATGTTCATGGGTTTACATGGTGCCGTGGATTGAATTACATCCCCATGAAATTCCCATGTGGAAGCCTTAATCCCCAATGTGATAGACTTTGGAGATAAGGCTTTGGGAAGATAATCAAGTTTAGCTGTCAAGAAAGTAGAGACCTTGAGATGGGGTTAATGTTTTTACTGAGAAGAGTAGCTACGAAGCTGACTCTTGCTGTCTCGCTCCACCATGTGGGGGCACCTGAGAAGGTGGACATCTGAAAATTAGAAAGACAGCCCTCGAAAGGAACCTGACCATACTGGCACTCAGATCTGACACTTCAGCCTCCAGAATTTAGAGAAAATAATCTTTTATTAAGACACCAATCTGTGATATTCTGTTATGGAGGCCCTAGCTGAGATATAAAATTTGAGGAAGTTTTAAGCCTCTTTCTCTCACTTCAGACCCTCACTCCCGTAGTCCTTCTTTCCCAGAGGCAACCACTACAAATTATTACAATTAATATACTAGAATATAGATAGACAAGAAATGGATAGTGCTTTTTTTGTGAATGAGAATATTCTACATATATGGTCCTAAACTTTGCCTTTTTATCTACCAACTTTTCATGTAAACTCATTTCATAGTAAAGATGATATTTTAAAAGTTGTCACTTTGTATCATTTATGAGGAACTAGCATACTTGCTATAACCTGCTTTTGAAGGGATATTTCAATACACAATAATATAGATGTATATTCATCTTTGTCACATAGCCAAGTATATGTGTGAGGTAAATTCTTAGAAATGAAATTCTGGCTCAGAAGACCTTTTCTCTTTTAGATATTTTGTAGATAATGCCAAATTCAGCCATTCCATCAACTTTCAGAGGTACCAGGAGGCACTGAGTCAGCTGCTGGGCTGTACCTCTCTGTGATGTCATCATCCTAAGTCCTTCCTAAACAACCTCCATATGTCTAACGCCATGTTACTTCCTCCCAAATGTCATCTCACCTGACCTGAGGAGTAATCCTAGAATGCTGGCTGCCAGAGAAGTCACATTCTATGCTGAGCAGGCAGGTCTTCCTCTGTTATTACACATGACCTTGGAATCCTTTTCCTCTTCCACCTGACTGCCAAAGGGATGGTGACTGAAGTTTACAGATTCTGATTAGTTTGTTCCCAGGAAAGAAGAAAAGAGAAAAAGAATAAAGGGCTACACTTTACTACACCACACTAGAGAATGTCTTTAGATTTTTAAATTGACTTTGGAGAGTGGAGATTATTTTTTTTAAGAAAATGTCCAGTATCTTCATTAATGCTCTGAGCAGAGATAGACTATTTCACAAGATGACATTAGGTTTGCTCAGATGAGTCAAGGTATTTTACCTTTTTATTTTCTTTTTTTTTTTTGTCTTAGTGGAGGAGGAATTTAATAAGAAATGTTTGCTCTTGCAATCTCTACCCGAAGATTTTTCCAACTGGGTATTTTTCTTCTTAACAAAAGAAGATTCACTGGATAAATAATAAATCCTGATCAGTTCTTACTAGTGTCATAAGACATTTTCAGTTATTAGAAAATTGATTTGGGAATTCAAAGTATGGTACCAGGCAGTGACCCACGCCATGGGGGCTGCATGAGATCGTTCCAGGTGGGCCAGACAGTGGCTACTGCTGCTACTCCACGACGGTGGCACCATGGCGGATGAGGAGCTGGAGGCGCTGAGGAAGCAGAGGCTGGCCAAGCTGCAGGCAAAACATGGGGATCCTAAAGATGCAGCACAATAGGAAGCAAAGCACTGGGAAGCAGAAATGAGAAACAGTCATCTTAGCGCAGGTTCTGGATCAATCACCCCGGGCCAGGTTAAGTAACTTAGCCCTTGTAAAGCCTGAAAAAATGAAAGCAGTAGAGAATTACCTTATACAGATGGTAAAGTATGGACAGCTAAGTGGGAAGGTCTCAGAACAAGGTTTAATAGAAATCCTTGAAAAAGTAAGCCAACAAGCAGAAACAAAAACAACAGTTAAATTCGACAGAAGAAAAGTAATGGACTCTGATGAAGATGATGATTACTGAACTAAAAATGTTTTGAGACTGACACTTAATGGAACAATTTTAGGGCAAAAGTTAAAATCTGTTTAAATGTTTACTTTGTTTTGTCTATATACCTTTAAAAAAATAAACTTGTTATGCAAAGTATGGTACCACCAGATCAGTAGTTTACTAAAATCCATTCTAGTCCATTGAACAATCCACCATGGAGTCCCAGTTTCTTGGTGGAATTTGGAATTTAAAAATGAAGAAAAGAACTGAAGACCAGAGTCCATATCAGATTTCTCAGCAATGTTCTGTTTCCAGCTAATGGTAGGATGGAGAGACGCCTCCCATATTTCTATTCTCACCATCATTTCAGTGCGTTTACAGAATCCATTTAGAGCCTTCCCTATCCATATACAAAGCATTTAAAATAAACCACTAAAGGTGGTCTGGGTGTAATTCCACCATTTAATGATGTTTATTAAGGATTAATATTGAGAGAACTATAATACACAATAATAATAACAGAAAATATTTACAGGGGAGAAGAAACATACTGATTAAGACTGAAGGCTACATATAGGCTGCCTTGGTTTCAATTTGACTCTACCGATTCCTGCTTTTGTGATTTTGATCAAGTCACTTTGCCTTTTTGTAACCCGGTGTCCTTTTAATAACAATTCAATAAGTGTAGCCAATCTTTACAGGCTTTCTATGAGAATTTTAAAAAAATATTTCTATGGCTTTGGGTAATGTTTAATAAATATAAACCATATAACAAGCACAATTTGTCTAGTTCCCAGCCTCCTCAAGTTGAATCCTAGGTAAGAGTGTCATTATGGGGTTCCTACCCTAAATTTAAGATTCAACACTAAGGGAGATTTAGATCTCTCACTCAAGTGAAGCTATCTGTCTCAATGAGAACACCATGCATTGCTGACATGGTCACTGAGACACCCTGAGTTGGTTAGGGCTGCTATCACAAAGTACATGGGGAAGCTTATCAACAATAGCAGTTTTCTCACTGTTCTGGGGTCCTCAGACAGCTGGGTTCTGGAGAGAGGCCTCAAATGGTTTGTGGACAGCCCGCCTCTTATTCTACCCTCACATAACAGAATAAGCAAGCTAGCTCTCCGGCCTCTTTTTATAAGGGCACTATCTTAGTTACTTTCTTGTCACTGAGACACAATACTCAATACCTGGGAATTAAAAGAGGAAAGGTTTATTTGGACTCACAGTTTGTAGAGTTTTCAGTCCATAGTCTACTGGCACCAAGGCAAGAAAGCATGGCAGGGGAGCATGGTGGAGGAAAAGCTGCTCACCTCATGGCAGTAGGGAAGCAGAGTGTGAAGGGAGGAGCCAGCAGGGGAGATAGAAGGTCCCAGTCCACACCCACCCAGACCTTCACTTCTGACCAGGCCTTGCCTTGTAACAGCAAGTCAACTATGGCACACCCATGATCCAATCACTTGCCAAAAGCGCCCCTTGCTGAGTACAGGAGGCTTTGGGGGATAATTTATGTCTAATCCATAACAGGCACTAATTCTACTCATGAGGGCACCACCCTTAAGACGTAATTACTGCCCACAGACTTCATCTCTAAATTCCAGCTGAGCGTGGTGGCACACAGCTGTACTCCAGCACTTGGCAGACGCAAGAAGATTACTCCTGGGCTATATGGTGAGTTCAGTGAGACCCAGTCTCAAAAATCCAAAAATAGTAATAAAATAAAATAAACTCCACCACTTTTGGATTAGAGTTTCAACATATGAATTATGGGAAGGCAGACTTTCGGTCCGTTGCATACACGGCTCCTCCCATTTGTTTCACATACACACACACACACACACACACACACACACACGTTAAAACAGCTGTATCCCAGAAGTGGAGGGGTGTTGTGTCTGTCATGAATGTAAACTTAATTGGGAGAGTCAGAGAAGAGCCCAGAAATTTCTGCTCTTCTCTTTCTCCACCCTACCCATCACCAGTAGGGAATAAAAATTACAAGCACACTGGAAGGGTTCTGTTGATAGCAAGAAGAGAAACTCTCCTCAAAAGGATGTGGTGCACCCTACTCCAGTGTGGGGTGGGAGATCCAGCTGCATCTTGGTGGGTCAGCAGCATGGTGGAGCTGGGTGCGGGCTGAGCAGGTCCTGGCTAACAAAGCACAGCTGCCATTTAAGGAACTTCCTAGGGAAGAGGAACAGTGTTCATGGATGAGCAGCCAGAAAGGTGATTGCTCACTCTGGGTATCAGGCAGGCTAATCCCTCAACAATGGTGAGAGATCAATTCCCATAAAAGAACCAAGGTCAGCAAAACAGCATTTGACAAAAAAGAATAGGTGGTGGTGGGGGGACAACTAAAATGCATTAAATACTTGTAATTGTAATGCTAAAAGGAGTTCTAGAAGACAATTTTCAAAACCTAGTAGATTTGTAGAATTAACACACTGTGAGGCAGCTGTGACAGCAATGATCCTCCTGCTGAAGGCACCATCTCCACCTGCTTAGGAAATCATGGGTCTGGAAGGGCAGCTGCCAAGGACAGCTTTGTTAAGAGGAAAATGCAGAGTCACCTGCATGGTCCTCGCTTCCCTTCCAAATTTCAGCATGGTGCAAGGGAACCCCGGGATTTTACACATTATCATGATTCTGTGCAGGGCTTCGTCTACACACAGATAGAAAGTGAAGGCTGGGCATGGTGGTCCATGCCTATAATTCCAGGAATTGAGAGGCTAAAGCAGGAGATTTATTGTGAGTTGTTGGCCAGCCTGGGCTCCATATGAGGGAGTTCAAGGCCAGCCTGGACTCTATAGCAAAACCTATCTCAAAGCAAAACAGAACAAAACAAAACAAAAAGGATATGAAATCAACATATAAAAATCAAGTGTTCCTCTGCACCAATAATGAACACACCAAGAAAGAAATTAGAAAAACAGTATCATTCACAATAGCTTTAAGAAAGATAACATACTTCCGTATTAATCTTAACAAAGAAAGTGAAAAACTTCTACAATGAAAAGTATAGTACTCTAAAAAAGATTGAAGAGGGCATTAGAAAACAGAAAAGCCAGGCATGGTGGCACATGCCTATAATCTCAGCACTCTGGAGGCTGAGGCAGGAGGATCACTGTGAGTTCAAGGCCAGCCTGAGCAACATAGTGAGTTCAAGGCCAGCCAGAACTACATGTGAGACTTTGTCTCAGAAAACCAAAAAAAACCCAAAACACAAAAAACAGGAGGAGAAAACGGAAAGATATCCCTTGTTCCTGGCTAGGCAGAACCAATATCATCAAAATGGCCATATTCCCAAAATTGATATACAGCTTTAATGCACTCCCAATCAAAATAACAACAGCATTCCTCACAGAATTAGAAAAAACATCCTAAAATTCGTATGCAACCAGTAGAGACTCAGAATAGCAAAAGCAATCCTGGGCAACAAAAGCAAAGCAGGAGACATTACAATCCTGGATTTCAGGTTACACTCCAAAGCTGCAGTGATCCAAACAGCACATTTTTGGGACAGAAACAGACATGTGGCTCTGTGGAACAGAATAGAGGATGCAGAAGCAACCCCAGGCACACTCAAACATTTGATCTTTGACAAAAGACCCAAATCATACACTGGAAGGAAGGTAGTCTCTTCAATAAATGATGCTGGGAAAACTGGCTACAGACATGTAGAAGATTGAATCTAAACGCATATCTCTCACCATGAACTCAAATGGATCAAAGAATCAAACATATAGATAATTAAAATAGAAACAGTGAATCTGCTGGAAGACAAAATAGGTAAAACTTATTTTTTTGTACCAGGGATTGAACAAAGGACCTTGCACTTACAAGGCAGGTGCGGTGCCACTGAGCTAAATCCCGGCCCTTAAAAAATAAAACTCTTGAAGACATAGGCATGGGCAAGGACTTTCTGAACAGACCCCCAATTGTAGGAGAAATAACATCAAGAATCAACAAATGGGATCATATTGAATTAAAAAGTTTCTGTACAACAAAGGAAACAACCAACGGAGTGAAAAGACAACCTGTAAAATGGAGAAAAAATTGCCAGTTACTCATCAGGCAGAGGACTAACATCAAGAATATGTAAAGAACTCAAAAAACCTAAACAGCCCAAAATAAAAGACTCAGTGAAAAAATAGGCAACTGAAATAAATAGACACTTCTCAGAAGTTCACACGGCCAATAAATACATGAAAAAATGTTCAACATCTTTGGCCTTTATAGAATGCAAATTGAAACAACACAGATTCTGTCTTACCCCAGAAAGAATGGCCATCATCAAAATCAAACAATAGCAACTGCTCATGAGGTTGGAGTGGGAGAGGAAACCTTCTATATTGTTGGTGGGAATGTAAACTAGTACAAAACACTATGGAAATCAGTGTGGAGATTCCTCAAAAAACTAAAAATAGACATTCCGTTCAATCCAGCTATCTCTTCTGGTGTCATCCCAAAAGAGTTTAAGACATTATATTTCAGTGATATGTGCATACTCATGTTTATAGCAGCACAATTCATAAAAGTTAAAGCTTAGAAATAGCCTATATGTCTGACAGCAGATGAATGGATAAAGAAAAGGTGATATTTGTATGATGGAGTACTACTTTCCCATAAAGAAGGATAAAATTGAATCCATTATAGGAAAATGGATGCACCTTGAGACAATACTGTTATGTGAAATAAATCAGAACCAAGCTTAAATATCCACGGTTACATCCATCTACTCTTATATGAGAAACTCACAAGCACAGGCGGCTTGCAGCCCAACCCCATCCCACGCTCTCTAAGCTGACCCGCCAGGAGAGACATGCAGCTTGAAGCCCAGCGGCTGTCCCGGGCCAGGCTCACACCACGATGAGGTCCGCTTAGCCACGCGGGCGCCTCCAACGCTCAGTCCTCCCGCCCCCCACCCCCATGCACCGCCTACTTTCTGGCTTTTCTGCTACCTGGTCCCACACTACAGAGGCACAGGA